>CM062289.1:152646394-152941794 GCA_031216915.1 Pictodentalium vernedei
ACCAAATATCAAAAGCATTTATCTGCTGGATCTGAAGAAGAAGATTTTTAAAGAAAATTCCTCATTTTGAACTAAGTTATCATTCGGGCTCCCACAGTGAGCCCAAATATGAACCCCGGGACTTGGCTTGAACAAACTTGAATCTCACCACCTAAGGATGCTGCAGGCCAAATATCAAAATATTCCGACTGCTGAATCTGAAGAAGAAGATTTTTAAAGAAAAATTCCTCATATTGACTAAGTTATAATTCGGGCTCCCACAGGGAGCCCAAATATGGACCCAGGGACTTTGCTTTAACAAACTTGAATCTCACCCCCTTAAGGATGCTACACACCACATATCAAAACATTCTGACTGCTGGATCTGAAGAAGATTTTTTAAGAAAATTCCTCATATCGAACTAAGTTACAATTCAAGCTCCCACAGTGAGTCCAAATATGAACCTAGCGACATGGCTTGAACAAACTTGAATCTCACCCCCCTAAGGATGCTGCATACCCAATATCAAAAGATTCTGCCTGCTGGATCTGGAGAAGAAGATTTTTAAAGAAATTTGCCTGAAATGCACCAAGTTCAAATTGGGCTCCTATACTGAGCCCAAATATGAACCCAGGGGTCGATTTGAACAAACTTTAATCAGATCCACCCCACAATGTTGCATACCAAATATACCTACTGGATCTGAAGAAGAAGAGTTTTAAAGAAAATTCATCATTTGGAACTAAGTTATAATTTGGGCTACCACAGTGAGCCCAAATATGAACCCAGGAACTTGGCTTGAACAAACTTGAATCTCACCCCCCTAAGCATGCTGCATACCCAATATCAAAGATTCTGCCTGCTGGATCTTGAGAAGATTTTTAAAGAAATTTCCCGGAAATGCACTAAGTTCAAATTGAGCTCCTATACTGAGCCAAAATATGAACCCAGGGGTTCGATTTGAACAAACTTGAATCAGATCCACTCCACAATGTTGCATACCAAATATCAAAAGATTCTGCCTGCTGGATCTGGAGAAGAAGATTTTTTAAGAAATTTCCCTGAAATGCACTAAGTTCGAATTCGAGCTTTTATAGTGAGCCCAAATATGAATCCAGGGGGCCGATTTGAACAAACTTGAATCAGATCCACCCCACAATGTTGCATACCAAATATCAAAGATTCTGCCTGCTGGATCTGGAGAAGAAGATTTTTTAAGAAATTTACTTGAAATGCACTAAGTTCGAATTCGGGTTTCTATACTGAGCCCAAATGTCAATCCAGGGGGCCGATTTGAACAAACTTGAATCAGACCCACCTCACAATGTTGCATACCAAATATCAAAAGATTCTGCCTGCTGGATCTGGAGAAGAAGATTTTTTAAGAAATTTGCCTGAAATGCACTAAGTTCGAATTCGGGTTTCTATACTGAGCCCAAATGTCAATCCAGGGGGCCGATTTGAACAAACTTGAATCAGATCCACCTCACAATGTTGCATACCAAATATCAAAAGATTCTGCCTGCTGGATCTGGGGAAAAAGATTTTTTAAGAAATTTGCCTGAAATGCACTAAGTTTGAATTTGGGCTTCCATAGTGAGCCCAAATATGAATCCAGGGGGCCGATTTGAACAAACTTGAATCAGACCCATACCAAGATGCTGCATACAAAGTATCAAAAGATTCTGCCCACTGGTTCTGGAGAAGAAGATTTTTTAATAATTTTTCTATAATTCATACGGAGCTATCAGAGTTATGCCCCCTATGGAGCCCCAAGTGGGCATGTCCATTTCATTTGAACAAACTTGATTGACATATGGTTATGAACATCCATACCAAGTTTCAAGCAAATCGACCTAGCGGTTTCAGAGGAGAAGTCGTTTGAAAAATGTTCACGACGCCGGACGGACGACGACGGACAACGGACGGCCAGTGATAAGTTTAGCTCCCTTCGGTGAGCTAAAAACTGATTAGACCTAATTTCGGTACAAAATGGCCACTGGCAGCCATCTTGAATTTTGGACCGCACTCAAAAACACTAGTTCTCGTCCCAAGGTGATAACAGAGGTACCCAAGAAGTTTTGTGAAGATCGGTTGATAAATACAGCCTCTAGCCCGAGCCATATTGACATGTGTACTTACTGTGTGTAAGTAGCACTGAAAAAATCAAAGTTCATCGAATTTGCATAATATTTCTGCACGAGAAAAAAACCTGTATTATATGTGATGTATCCCATCATGAAATTATTGGTCAGCTGACTTGTACTGTACACGACCATTCTTGTGAAAATTTCAGCAACAGGTACAATGAAGTTAACGATAGTGATACACGTGCAGTCCTGTGAACGTGGATTTTTTTCATGACGTTATGGAAAAAATGAACAATTAAATGTTGCTAAAAATAATTTTCGTATTCCCAACGAACTTACCAAGTTGTTTGTGAAGCCTATATTTCTTTTCGATTCAATTCCATGGATTACCAAGCAAAATTTATCTCGGAACAATTTGAATTTTAATATATTATATTTCCTAAGTCCATTGCAAAATGTGACGTTCGTCCCCTCAGCTGAACAAACTTTGCAGTTCGGACCTCGATTAATTCGGGGCCAGGCTAATTTGGACCCAAAAAGCACAAGAAACTCGACCACATTATCTATTCATGAACCATACTAGGTACAACCAGTAATTTAATTTAACCTTCAAATTACAAAACCCCGCTCATTATTGGGTTAAAAAGCAAAACACAAGTTTCATCTAATATGTATCTGAACATAATCCTTTTTAAAGCCCAGCAGGTGAACCATGTCTGGTGTTCAAAATGAAATAATAAAATTAAGCGTCCTATGACTGCCCGGGAAGAACCATTTTGTGGGGTACACCCTGTAGTGAAGGGTCACAGAGATATTAAGAAATTGATGGAACAAAATGAATAATATCCAGGTGGATCGGCGATACAACCCCGTTTTTGATCATCTAACCAACCGCATACCTGCTGGAGCTGTATTGGGACACATTCAAGTCACTCACTAGATCTGTGACCGTTGATGACTCGTTTTTCAGGGACCCTACAACCACCCCCCCCCCCCTCCAAAGGACACACGCTTGTACCAACTGTATTCACATTTGAGAGTCAGGCCTCATTAAGGAATATGGATAAAAAGTAGCATGCCACTCGATATTAGTCGAGAAAATTTCCAAAAAGTTAAGCTATTGATATTTTAATAGGCATGACACAAGATAAAATTAAAAGTGAAAACGAAATCATAAAGACCAAAAACTTAGTTCTCAGAAAGAGCCACATTAGTAATGAGGCCTATAAGCGCACATAAACTGCAGCCCTCCCCACCTTACATGGCCATTAATTATCTTTTCAAGGATTCAATAATAAACATTTAAATGTGGATTATAAAGCTTCGAAAGTCAACAGGGAGTGTGATTATGCAAAATGGAGTATCTGAACAAGTGGTACCTCCCCCGCCCCTCTAATGCCCCCCCCCCCCCCAATCGCTGGTCAGTCTGGGAACAGTTTGAATGCTTGGTGTTGATCAAAGTAATAAATTTAATTTTTTAAATAAGTAAAATGAATAAATAAATAAAAACAGCAATGCCAATCAGGCGTGTAGTTCTGGTGTTCAGTTGTACTGAAAAATTAGGCTGTAACCCATGAAGTTGCAGCAAAAAAAAAAATTACTGATAAGTCGCTTTGGTGGTTGGACGTTCACTCACCAGAGAGGCGGTTGTTTTGGGTGAATCGTTTGCATGCATATGTTACTGAACAAATTTCGTAAAGGAAAGCCTGTTGGAGTGACAAATAAAAGCAATAGGTGTGTATTTTAGCTATTTATTCATCAATAACGTTTGAAAGAATACAGCAGGAAGCATGTTAGTCCACAGGGACAAAGATTTTCCACAACATTCAAACACATGCTCGCATTTTAGAATTTTTATAACAGGGGGAACTGTAATTTTTTGTTCCAAATACAACTCGACCCATCGCTTTATATTCAATTAAAACTAGTCTTATACTGTGGACAATCTAAATTTTGTCTACTGTTGTTCAGTAACCGAATGCAAGCTCAAACTCAGTACGTAGATAGTGGATGCATTTCGAAACACCCACCGAGTGGAAATTCAACTCGGTCTTACTCAAGTACTGTGAAACTACGCAGAAAAGTTCATGTGACGGGAGCACGTGAGATTACATTCATAAATGAGTCAAGGTATTCCTTCCATGAATTCATGATGAGGCCTGTGGAGAAATGTCCGATGAGGATTATCATGTACTCTCCATTGCCTGACTGTCAGACTGACCGAAAAAAAAAATAGGCCGATTAAATCGTCAGATGTGTACCCATACGCGCAACTAGTAGAAAGCTGTATGACAGCGGGCCACCACGGATGCCGACATTATGTACACCATACAAGGTAGGGTACATATAGAAATGGACTGGAGGAGTGTCTAATTTGATGGATAAAGGGTTAATATCTCCGGAGTAAATTATCAGATTTACATAAAAAACTATACACCACAGCACATTAGTAACCTGATTAAATATATAAAGTAACATGACAATCGGATTGATATTTTTTGAGTTATCTCATACCAAAGGGATTGGAGGAATTTTCAATTTGAAGGATAAAGGGGGTTAATATCTCAGGATTAAATTATCAGATTTACACCCAAAACTATACAGCTCAGCACATCTGTAACCTGAACACAAATATAAAGTAACTTGACAATTCAAGCAATATTTTTCAAGTTATCAAATGCCAAAGGGATTGGAGGAATTTTCAATATGAAGGATAAAGGGTTAATATCTCAGGATCAAAAAAACAGATTTACACCCAAAACTATACAGCTCGGTACATCAGTAACCTGAACACAAATATAACGTAACTTGACAATCCAAGCAATATTTTTCAAGTTATCGAATGCCAAAGGGATTGGAGGAATTTTCAATCTAAAGGATAAAGGGTCAATATCTCAGGATTAAATTATCAGATTTACACTAAAAACTATACAGCTCGGCACATCAGTAACCTCAACACAAATATGAAGTAACTAGACAATCCAAGCAATATTTTTCAAGTTATCGAATGCCAAAGGGATTGGAGGAATTTTTAATTTGAAGGATAAAGGGTTAATATCTCAGGATCAAATTATCAGATTTACACCAAAAACCATACAGCTCGGTACATCAGTAACCTGAACACAAATGTAAAGTAACTTGACAATCCATGCAATATTTTCCAAGTTATCTAATGCCAAAGGGATTGGAGAAATTTTCAATTTGAAGGATAAAGGGTTAATATCTCAGGATCAAAATGACAGTTTTACACCAAAAACTATACAGCTCGGCACATCAATAACCTGAACACAAATATAAGGTAACTTGACAATCCAAGCAATATTTTTCAAGTTATCGAATACCAAAGGGATTGGAGGAATTTTCAATTTGAAGGATAAAGGGTTAATATCTCGGGATCAAATCATCAGATTTACACCAAAAACTATACAGCTCGGCAAATTAGTAACCTGAACACAAATATAAAGTAACTAGACAATCCAAGCAATATTTTTCAAGTTATCGAATGCCAAAGGGATTGGAGGAATTTTCAATTTGAAGGATAAAGGGTTAATATCTCAGGATCAAATTATCCGATTTACACCAAAAACCATACAGCTCGGCACATCAGTAACCTGAACACAAATATAAAGTAACTTGACAATCCAAGCAATATTTTTAAGGTTATCGAATGCCAATGAAATGGATACGAACGCCGGACGGACAGACGGACGGACGACGGACGGACACTCCAACATTTCGGGTTTTTGGGCTTCCAAAAAAACATTTTGTATGTCCAAAACCTTATTTTACCCAGAACCCCACCCCCTCCACTCTAGAACTTATATTTAACCCTAACCCCACCCCTCCACCCAAAACCCACACCCTAACCCTACCCCACCCTGACCCTAAACCCTGAAAGCCCACCCCAGACCCTAACCCCCCACCCACCCCTGGGACCTAACCCCCCCCAACCTTAAGCCCTACTCTGGGGCTACCCCTAACCCTAATCCCCCCCCCACCACTAACCCAACCCCACCCTAGCCAAACCAATAGGATTAGGACCTATCTTTTGGTTTAGGGGGCTACTAAAACTAAAACCCCACCCCTGACCCCAACCCTAGCCCCCCCCCGGGACCTAACCCTCCCCAACCTTAAGCCCTACTCTGGGGCTACCCCTAACCCTAACCCCACCCCCACTCCTAACCCTAACACTACCTTAATTTGGAGGTAGCCCCTAATAATAATATCCCCTAAACCCCCAATGTTGGCCCGGAACGACAGACGGACGGACAAACGACGGATGGTCACCCCAGATGCCAGCATTATGTGTACCATACATAGTATGGGTACACATAAAAAACTTGGCGATATAACTTAGAACTCCTTTTTTCTTGGTACTCTTTCTTTGGTTGATAAATGGCTCCTTCAATCTCAGGATGGATATGATAGATAACAGCCTTGTTATGATAACGCAGACAGTTGGAATCCAGAACGAGTTCTTTGTTATTTATTTTTTTGGAGGAACTTAAGAGACAATTCATAGAATTCAGACAGCTGACAAGTTTGACACTCACACCAAGAAAAATGAGTGGATAGATATAAGTCACATGTCAGTATGTCTATCGAGTTTGCACAGATGACTATTAATAACAATAATAATAATAATAATAATAAATACAGTTTAGAGCCATGACTCCACGCAAATGTGCTCTCAGGCTTTACAAAATTAAAAAAATAAAGTCAGCTCTGTGTTAATCATAAATTTAGAAGGACAATTTATGTATAGGTTTTACCGAATAAGTGCGTCTTAAGGTTAGTTTTGAAGGTTTGATATGTTTGTGGTGATTTCAAGTGATCAGGCAGATTGTTCCAGAGAAGAGGTCCGGCAACGGAGAAGGCCCGATTTCCAGCAGTTACAAGGGTACTGGTCTTGTGACAAAGATTATTTGTGAAGGAGGATCTCAGAGATCGTGTGGGAACGTATCGTTGAAGAAATTTGCTGAGATATGTAGGGGCCAATCCATTTAGCCATTTATAGACAGTTACGATGATTTTGAAATCAATGCGTTTTTCAATGGGTAGCCAATGAAGATGGTACAGTAAGGGTGTTATATGACACGATTTCCTCCTTTTAAGAATCAATCAGGCAGCACAGTTTTGGACAAGCTGCAGCTTATGTAGTAGGGACCGTTTACAGCCGTACATTAAGGAATTGCAGTAGTCCAGGCGACTGGTGACAAACGCATGAACTAACTGTTTGGCGACATCCTCGTCAACCACGATGCGCACCTTGCTGATGTTTCGTAAGTGATAATATGATGTCCGACACACCTGTGTGACATGATAGTCGGCAGACAGTGTCGCATCCATGAAAAATCCGAGGTTACGCACCATGGTGGACGGAGAGATCAGATTGCCATCAAAATTTGGATAAATACGGGACAGCTTCGAAAGCTGGCCACGTAATCCAATGTAGATAACTTCGGTTTTGTCGGGATTGAGCTTAAGAAAGTTTAACGTCAAACACGACTTAATGTCATCTACACAATGTTCTAACGAGTGAACTGCATACACCTCTTGGTGAGCTCTAAAATGAATGTAGAGTTGTGTGTCGTCTGCATAAAAATGAAAATCAAGTCCGTGCTTACGAATTATGTCGCCCAATGGCAGGACATATATAACATACAACAGAGGCCCAAGGACGGACCCCTGTGGTACACCAAACTCTAATGGAACCTCAGTGGAATAGGTACCGTTTACATTTACTCTTAGTGTCCGATCAGAAAGATACGATTTAAACCACTCATGTGCTGTTCCACTGATGCTTATTCTAGTCATAAGGATATTAAGAAGCACTGCGTGGTCAATGGTGTCAAACGCAGCACTTAAATCCAGTAGAACAAGACAGGAAACCTCCTTACGGTCCATAGACAACAAGATGTCGTTCTGGACACGCAGGAGTGCTGTTTCCGTACTACTAAGTGGCGTATAGGCAGATTGGAATTCTTCTGACAACGAACATTGTGACAGATGTTCCAGTAGCTGTTTCGACACTGCACGTTCTAATAGCTTGGAAAACTTAAGTTAGACACAGGGCGGTTGTTTTTCAAAATTTCGGGATCAAGTGACGGTTTTTTAAGAAGAGGGGTAACAAGAGCCTGTTTCATGATCGATGGAAATACTCCAGATGATAGTGATGTGTTGACGATTTCCAACAACCAAGGAACAAAGGCAGGTAGGCATGATTTTAGCAACTCCGTAGGAATGATATCTAAAGGGCATTGTTTGGATGGCGATTTTCGTACCAGGGTACAAATGTCACCCTCAGATAATGGTAGGAATGAATGGAAGTTTACAACGTTCACCAAATGTCTATTCAGTGTGTTTACAGCATCGGACTGGCAGAGGATGCTTTGGGCCAATCCAGATCGTATGGTTGCAATTTTTTCATGGAAGAATGTAGCAAACTTGTCTGCAATCTCAAGGTCACATTTACGATCTGGTAGAATTGAAGTACCCTTCATGTGTAATAATTTGTCCATAACTTCCGAGAGAACACGAGGACGTCGTATGTTGTCATTCAAGACAGCTGAAAAATACAATTTCTTCGCATTAATCACAAGTTCGTTCACGTGATTTCGTTGGCGGACATATATTTCACGATGAACTGTTAATTTTGTTTTCCTCCAATTCAATTCAAGTGTACGACGGTTTTGTTTGGCATCTCTGATTTCATCCGTAAACCAGGGAGCTACCTGACGTTTAGTCACTGACTTTGTTTGAAGTGGGGCAAATTTATCAATAAGTTCCGTTGACATTTTGTTGAATTCTCCAACTAAAGATTCAATGTCAGATTGGGATATTTCTTTGGTTACTGGGTACACCGATGACATGAACTCAGCAGGCTCGATATGTCTATATTTCCGGTAGTTTATTCAGTTATTAACCCTTTACCTAACATGAAAAGCAGACGACACTTGCAAAAAAAATTCTTGAATAACTAAATTTTTTCATTTTTTGTCTCAAAAACATAGGTTATGACCCCTCGTTGGAACGAGCTCGTTCCAACGAGGGGTCATAACCTATGTTTTTGAGACAAAAAATGAAAATATTTTGAAAATTAATTGGCGATTTTTGAGAATAGCGCTGGCCAGTTTTGGCCATTATGTTGGGTAAAGGGTTAAAAGCAGTGTCAATAAGCGTTTTAAAGAGACAGTCGCCACAATGGGATTAGTTTCCAGGAACAGATCAAACAACTACCGATAATTACATAAGCCTCTCGACGTTCACAGTAGTGCATTCATTTCACACCTTGGATTCATAGGTGTCAACAATGTTTGTAGGGAGCAGGCAATAAAAAAAAATCAGTGGCTTGAGTTACGTGGTACTTGAAATTGAATCGTTTTAATTTCAGGCCAATCCGGATGTGTAGATTTTCGATAGGTCAGTGGTCCGAGTGGGTCGATCCACTCAACAGTTTTGAGCCCCTCTAAAGTTGATTATATGTTTCTTTAGTCCATGGTCCTCAAATTGTGGTTCAAATCCATGCCACCCTTGACTCCATGATACAATCACTAATAAGTGTTGGTGTCTGCATCGTTTAAAAGAGTCATGTGAAGCACAGTGCAGCCCCCTCCCCTTAGGTTAGTCGCTAACCCTTCCAACCTTCCGGTGCCACTGCCTCCCCCCAATTTGTATTTTGTAAATACATTTCTAAAAGAAACTACACCAAGTCGCCTCAAATGTAAACATGTACATCAGTAAGATTACTGCCTCTATGGAGCATTTGTTTGGAGGAGGGGGTTAGACCGGTACATTTATCATTTTTTTTCCCAAATTAACCCGGATACTCAACACTTTAGGTGCCAGGATCAAGCTGAGATAGGGAGAATTTGTTTCCGGGAGTTGCATTGTGAAAAAAAAAGAAAAGAAAATTGTTGTGAATTTAATATTTATTTATTTATTGATGTTTAAGGACACATATTTACGCACAATGGCTAATCATGACTGTGACAGTTTTACGGGTGGAGGAAGCCGGAGTACCCCGAGAGAACCACCGAGTAACGACGAGCAGCTGCCAGCTCCCCAACATCGTAACTCTGCACTGCAGCACAGGCAGGGTTAGATTGGTTGAAGACATGCGTACCATCGACGTGCAGTATGCCTTAGTACACGGCGTCATCGTGCCCCCACATGGGCAATGGGGGTGAAGTGTCTTGCCCAAGGACACAACGCGGTTGCCGCAGGTGGGATTCGAACTGAGGACCTCTCGGCTTGCAGCCTGCACTCCTACCTACTGAGCCACCGCGCCTCCATTGTGATTTTAATCACTTGACATAAGTTGACAATGCCTTTTATGTACCCACCTCACAAAATGATTACAATCAGAATATCTACAAATGTATTCACTCATGTCCAAAATGGCCATGCCGAACGGTAACTGACCGTGCCTGCCCCCCCCCCCCCCTCCCCAACCACACACACATGTATAGAATCATTCAAGCTTAACGGTACGTGAGCATGCCCGACCTGTGTTTTAGGAAATCCCCAACTGTTGAAAGTAGATGCATGTAGTTTGGGTGTGGAGTGGGGCAGGTACATGTAGGATGTACAAAGAGTTGCAAAGGCCTCCATGTAAATACTTAGGGTAAGTTTTTTTGAGAATCCTTTACTATCGTGTCCTTTCTGCTGTTTCCTCCAAACCAAAAAGTGATATTTTTCGTGAGTACTACAAGTTCACAATGACAGTTGGTGGAAATGTTGATCAACTTGGCTTCAGGTTTTATCTGTTTTATGAGAGGGATAGAATAAATAAAACAAACACTCCCTACGATGATTTTGTGAGTAATTTTATTATCCACACGGGAACACATGAGATTACATTCATAAATGTGTCAAGGTATTCATTCCCTGAATTCATGATGAGGCCAGTGGAGAAATGTCCGATGAGGATTATCTGCATAGAGAAATGTCAGATGGGGAAACTGCAATCAGAATTTCTATTAGATTTAGTTCAGACAACGAGACCCCGCCAAGTTTTGTCAGTTCAGCGGTTTCTTGCCCCCCCCCCCCCCCCCCCCCCGCCCCTTGACAATCTATGCTACATTTAAAGTTTGTTAATAATCTACGTCGAGGACTGGGATCATCATCAACAAACTTCAAATGAAGCATGAATTGTCAATGTCACAAAACGAGACTTCAAAACAAAAACAAATTGTCCACCTATTTCTTCCCATTTGAGGTATAATATAACAATAACATGATTGTCAAGGGCACTGCGGTTCATTAGCTGCCCAACAGAAGTGATTAACAGTGTGGAATCATATTATACGGGTGTTCTACAATTGTCGTATTGCATCCGAAATTAATCGGCCAAAAATGCCAAGGGCTGAATCGACATTTAACCACCAATTCAACATGCGTTACCTGTCCCCATAGGCATGCATTTCAACTTTTGGTTTCCATTTCTTCTTTCCGTTTCCATTCTTCCACACATGCTACACAGTCATCATTTCTTCGTTTCAATTTTCTTTTAAAAATATTGCTTTAATTTGTTTTCTTTTAATTTTTATCACTCCACATGTAAATAAAGTAAAAGGACGGAGTGTCACAAAATAGGTATCGCGGGGTCTGATTTCTGTTTCTCAAAACACAATTTGCCTTGGAATTGCCCGAATTGGCATATACCCATATTCATTCTGTATTTGTGGAGTTTTCCATTTATAGACAATATGCGAGCATACACATGTATATTTATGTTGATTGGGGCAATTGTAAAATCGCGACTGTGTTGATTATTGTGTTCACACTTGCAAACATAATCGGGAATCTGCATCGATTCGACTGCGCTTTAATTGTTGTAAGTCTCAGAAACCTCATCATGTCGATCTCGATGGCATTGCGACGCGGTCAATAGTCCTCTTCCACTTTTGTGATCACACCACTGTAGATTATTGTCCAAATGATGCAATATTGGTATTACAACAAAAAATTAATTTACCGCCAACCCTCCCCACTCCCCTCCTTACAAAGACATAATGCCACAAGTGTGATGGTGATCTGCAGGTATTTTCTTCGTTTCACTGCAAGGGCATGACTCATTTGAAAGCCTTTCCCATAAACAATTTTCATTCAAAATTTCATTGAAATCTGAGAAGTAATGTTCAAGTTATAATGCAAACAGACCCTGGAGTGCAGACAGACAGATGTACAGATGGACACATGGATAGATTTCAATAAAAGAGATTGTACCAGAGGTGCTCACATACCGGTGTCAAGGAGAAGGCTGTGTCAGATGACAGACAATATCTCTCACCCAACAGAGACCAACCCAGCCACAAATCTCAAAGGGAAAAAGTCTGTGTAAAATCCTTAAAGTGGCTTCATTGTGCCCTCATGTGGACAATCAGGGTTAAGTGCCTTGCCCAAGTACACAACGTGGGAGACTGAATCGATCGCTCAGACGGTCACCCATCCAAGGATTAACCGGATTCGACGTTGCTTAACTTCGGTGATCTGACGAGAACCGATTATCGTAACGCCACTGTGCCTGCCCATCACCCCCCCCCCCCCCCATCCCCCTCTTCTCTGAAAATGCTAAGATGGATATATTTTCAACACTAGGCATACATACAAGGGGTGTATTGTCTTTGTTTTACAGCAGAGAGAAATCCAACCCAGCAGAAATTGTGAGATCCATATATAGTCGTATACCTGTCACCAATAGTTTGTGTTAATCAGATCATCAACATGCGAGGTGTGAAATTATTGTCTTTGTTTTACAGCAAAAATTAATTCCCTCATGCCCATCCAGTAGTAACAGTACAGGCCAGAAACACCTGATACTGAAGTCTAGTAATGATCGGACCATCCACATAAGAGATATAGAACAAAGAAATATGATTAGAGACTCATTTGAATGCCTTTCCCACAAACAATCTCGATTTCAAATTTCATTGAGATCTGATAACCCAAACCCGAGATACAAGGCGAACAGACAAAAAATAGGCTATTTTTGTATATTCAAAGAGCCCTAACTCACAGAAAAAATACTTCAACAGCAAAATGGCTGATGCCCCTTGACGATCTTGTGATAGCGAACAGCTGAATGTAATTTCATCGAAATCTGAGCAGTAATGTTCAAGTTATAATTCGAACAGATATCTGAGTGCGGAGAGACAGACACATGGACAGATGCATGGACAAGCACAATCCAGTATACCCAACTTTTTGAAAAAAAAGTGGGGGTATAATGATAAAAGAAATGCAAGAACACAAATAAATGTTGAATCTCAACTGATGATAAAAAATGCAAGAACATTGAATCTCAGATGCTAATTTTGTTTGTACTTTCTCGATTCAGTTTTGCTTTTGCAAAACCTCACATGAAATCAGGATACAGAACTGTGATTACAAAAGCAGAGAGAATTTCCATCAGATCACGACTGGGTCACAATCCAGTAAACTTATCTTTTTGCTTTTCTCTGTACAACACTGTACATCTCACTCTTTGCAAAACAAATGCGAGAACACTGAAATATGAGATGCTATCTTTGGTTATGATGATCTGTGTTGATTTTGCAATACTAGGTACATGTAATTTTTTTATTTAGGAAATCTCGACCCACTGGGGTATAAGTATGACATGATCGCAATCTTACTCAGAAAAAATACCACTTTTTATGATCACATTTGGTACTGTACACCAGTGTGATTTGTCAAGACCAAATGGGAGTTTTATTGCAATTCATCAGAAAAGTAACCACTTTCACAATACATGTAGGCCCCACAAAGTAGATCTTCTGTTTTTCAAGCCTTTTTTGTAAAATTGCATGTGGCACGCATTTTTTTTTATTTTATTTTCTATTTCTGTAATTATTTCTTAGCCTGCAAAAGTTCATGTTCTTGGTTTGTTTTATGTTTTGGGCCTCATAATCTACAAAATAGCATGGGTGGTGACATATTTCGGCCCTTGAAAGCAAGAAGACTTTGCAATGCTAAAGCATTGTGAAGCCTTGTTGCACTCAAGGGACAAATTTATCAATTTTATTAACTTGGGTAATATATCAGACAAAAACCATTTAATTTTTATTTATTAAAATTTACATTGGTTATAACAAGAGCTCACGTATCGCTGAAGCAATATAATGTCCCCTACTGGACTAATGACCATTAATAATTATACAAATGTTATAACCTAGATGTGATCTGCATGAATTCCGTTGAAGCATTTCCAAAAAAAGTCTGAAAAACTGATATTTTGGCACTTTTCCATACTTCCAAGGGTCATAACTCACACAAGAATAATGCAATCAGCATGAAACTCAAACTTGATCTGAAATCATTGTTCTATAGTTGGTTACAAAGAACGAAATCATTCAGTTGAAGCATTTCCAAAAAAAGGTCTGGAAAACTAAAGTGTTACTGGCAGACTGACTGACAGACTGACTGACAGACTGACGGCTGGACAGAGTGCAAATGAAACTTGATCTGTAAGTCATCGTTCTATAGTAGCTTACCAAAAATGAAATCATTCCATAGAAGTGTTTCCAAAAAAAGTCTGGAAAACTGATATTTTGGCGTTTTTCCATATTTCCAAGGGCCATAACTCACACAAGAATAATGCAATCAGCATGAAACTCAAACTTGATCTATAAGTCATCGTTTTATAGTAGGTTACCAAAATTGAAATCATTCCGTTGAAGCGTTTCCACAAAAAAGTCCGGAAAACTGATATTTTGGCACTTTTCCATATTTCCAAGGGCCATAACTCACACAAGAATACTGCAATCAGCATGAAACTCAAACTTGATCTGTTAGTCATCGTTCTATAGTAGGTTACCAAAAATGAAATCATTCCGATGAAGCGAAAGTGTGACTGACAGACTGACATACTGATGGACTGACAGACTGACGGACTGACGGATGGACAGAGTGCAAACCTATAGTCCCCTCTGGCAATGCCGGTAGGGGACTAAAAAAGAGAATGAGGCAGCCAAAAGGACAATGCAGGAGGGTCTGAAAACATATTTTTAACTTTTGTTAGGCCATAACAGGACTATTTATCAGCAAAAAAATGGAACCATCTCAATTTCAGTTCTCAACATGTGCCTTAGTACAGTTAAAACTAGAAGTCCTGTCACGTCTAGTGCAGAAAACGCTCGTTAGCTAATGCGCTATCTAGTGCAGAACAGTCAAGTAAATCTCGTTAAACATGCGATAACTTCTGCACTATGTAACGCAGAACGTAGTGCGCTATTCCCGAGGTCATTAACATCGATCTCCGACACATATCATTAGGAAAAGAAATGTGTGGTAAGTGGACTCAGACATCAGTTGATATTATTTCGAATCAGGTTCGCCGGGTAAATTAGTCGTGACAATGAATGAAAAAACGCAGAAAAAAATGTCGAAATGACCAGTTTTAATTTTCACAAGAAGCCCGGACAGTGAAATCAAAGTCATTGCCAAATCGGATATAATCGTCTTTTAAATGATTTTATTCCGTGCTATTGATGAACACGGGGACGAGACTTGTGTGAGATGTGTATGTACGAACTGCCCGGCACGTGATCGTTTTGAAATAACCTAATAAAAATGTTTTGACAACAACATTTTATCAAATAATTAATATCTCTGACTCTGTTCGACTTGGAAAATATGGATAAATTTGTTCGTAAAATCACCATAAAAAATCATCCAAATACCGTTAATACCGCTCAGTCTCCGTCTGAATTTCAACAAGTAATTCGCAACAAATTTTCAATATCATTTAAAACCTTCTCATTCCAAATATAAGGCCTTGTTCATATCACTTGCTACACCAAATAATAACATACACAGTGAGGCCGCGACTTGCTATTCAGTACGATGGGAATCGCCCAGAGACTCCCCTAGCCGAATCGATCCGCATCGTTTTGATCCGAACCCCGTCTCCACTATTTATTTGACCCAAACCCATTTTCAGTGGCAAGGCCGTAAGGCTGGCGAACGATTTCACCCCGCCCATCCCAGAGTCAAACCGTCCCCAGAATATTTAGACCGACACCTCCCCCCCCCAAGATTTTGAAATAATGACTGGGTGGTCACAAACTGGGTTTTTGAGGCGGTAGTTGTTCTTGTTTTGGCAAACGGCGCGCTTGTTCATATTAGTCTAAAGACTAAATAAACAATAATTTTTCAATGTTCATTGAAAAACGCCCTTCCCCTTCCTGTGCAGACTGGTTAAAAATAGGTCATAAGCCAACACGACTTACTTGACCCCCTCCCCCCACACCCCCGATCTTCAACTTTTCCGAACCGTCTTGTCCTTCTCACCGTAAGTGAAGTGTATCTTATAAAATTATCAGTAAACAATAGGGATGAGACAATTTAGCTAAATTGTAGGTACAATTTATTAAATTGTAGCTACAATTTAATAACTAAAAACAATGTGAAGCTAATAGGCTTCCGTAGATGAGAACGCTTAGCAACAAAATTCGCTGAAATTTGCAAAAATTCCGTTTTCAAAATAAATTTGTAAAAATCAGGGATTTTTTTTTAAATATAAGAACACAGGGTGAACGAACCTGTTGATTTAGAAATATTTAATTTCTAAAAATTTCAGCGTTTGGGACAGAAATTTCAATCCCTTTAAACAAATAAAACAGTTTTTTTTTATTTTAATTTTTTATCCCAAACGGATTTTTCTCCGGATCAGTTCTTTTCAATCATTCTTCATCATTATTCTTTAATCACTGATGATAAAATAACATAAATATAAATTTGACACCTAATTGTTATTAAGTAACCCATTTCCAAATTGAAGTCATAAAACGGGAGCTTAGTATATTGACAGGAGTGTTTTCAAAGCTTATTCACACCTTCTGTTGTTCAAAAAACGCACAGATGGTAATTGCCAACATTCCTGATTGCTACCTGAAAAACTGCCGCAGAAAATCCTGCCTGTTCAGTCCACAATACAACGCAATCCTCTGATGTAGCCTTCAGCACCAATAAATAATAATCATATTTGTTCCATAAATGTGGAGCAAGAAAGTTGAATAATCAAAAGAACTGGTGACAATTTATGAAAATTAAAACTAACAACTTTCAAGTGTGCAGAGTAAAAACTTCACCGTGCACATGGTTTAATGGCAGTTCATTGTAAACGAACTGTACGCCTATATTAGAGATATGATAGGGTCTTGTGTGGGATGGGTCTATACAATTCCCCTCCCCCACCCACTGTTTGGAACATCGGACTGAAATCCTGCAAATTTCAACTCGAGGAAACACCACTTGGCACTTGTACTCATCTACTCGCCAGATGACCCGAGTTATTCTTCTCCTTATAATTGGGGTGTCTGCAAATCACTCCAGGGGTGGAATATCCACCCGAATGATATTCTCAGTTTCTGTGACAAAGCAAACACAAGGAACTCACAGTATGGTTCTGCTGATTGGGTTTTTTTATATTGGTTCGAAGCTCACTTGAAGTTGAGAATGTTTCTTTCACATAACACAATCCAGAATGCGTGGAAATTCCACTCTGTTGGTGTTTCAGTACAAAAGCATATACCATGTACCGTGGATGGGTTTCAGACACGTCACAGAATATCCACAATCAGAAGTACAGTCGTTAACGGTGTACGAGAAATTCACAAGAACGATGGGTCGAGTCACCTGTGGTACGAAACAGAGATGAAGTTTCAACGTCTCAAACCACGTGTCAAGATGTGGACGAGAAAATTGTTCACAATGTTCATGCTCACTGAGCTTTCTAAAACATTCTTTCAGATATTTTTCACGAATAAATAGTTGTTACAGGCTTTTGATTGCTCTCAGTCATTTGGAAATGCTCTCTCACGACATATTAACCTATCAAGTGAAATGCGTCAGAATATCAATTCACCCCAAAAAAGCCGCCCGCAGACAGAAAATAAAAAAAAAACTGATTTTAATTGATTTCTAGCATGAGCATGTGGACATTTTTCAGTTGCCCTTGCTTTTTCAACACTCCATTAAATATTGACAACGATTGTTTGAAATGTTTCATGGATATCTTTCTAAAATAAAAATAAAATATATGCAAGTCAAGCCCAAGGGTTTAACATTCTATTGCGGTTGCCAGTATTTGAGAGAAATTTAAAAATGCCATACTATGAATTTTAAAAGGCCAAATTTAACTGACCACATATGGAAGAGTAGGAATGTAGGTCCCAGAAAAAGTGTTGTGAAGGGTAGGCCCGCCCTTATCAATCAAATTGTTAACACCGCATGCCCATCGATTCGAACCATGCAGTGGTGGAAACTTGTGTTAGCGGGTGTGTGTGTGTGTGTGTGTGGGGGGGGGGGGGGGGGGGGGGAATATAAAATCCCCCCCCCCCCCATCACATGAACTCACACAAAATAATTACGCATCGACGTTTTTAATCTAACTCATAATGTTAACCTTGTTTTACCTTCAATGATCGAAGGTGCACGTGGCATTGGCCACCAGCCAAATTTGAGAATTTTTTTTACCGTTTACTTAAAAAAAAACGAAGCTAGCGTGGGGATGAGGAGTTGTGGTGTGTGAGGAATTGGCAGTTTGCTGCTCATGCTTTCCTCTGTGTGGGGATAAGGGTACATGAGGACTTGAGGGTTCTGCCCCGGAAAGGGAGTGTGTGGGGTGGGGGGGGGATCTTTTTTTCTTTTTGTTGATTTTCAAAGTTCTCGACGAATAATTAATTTCTTTTTGAGCTTTCACCCAAATGCATATTTTTTTTTACAGAACACCAACTATCTCTTGAAATTGAAACTTTCTTTATAAATATCTGAGCATTCCGATTTCTTAATTCGCTCGCAACACTTTCGATACACTGTCAGTTCGGTAGGCTGTGGAGAGCGTTCTTTTGTTTCCAACCACGCTTGTTTTCTCATAGTTCCTCCATAAGAACGGCTGCGATTCATACATACTAGGCTAAAAATTCTCGAAATAAAAACGTCATTACTTCTACCTTCTCAAGGTTTAGCAGTCTTGAATCAACCAGCATGATTTTCTCATCAATCTTCGAAAACAAAAATCACGCAATACGCGTTTTTAAATACTTCTTGTATTGTCGCGAAATGAATTGATAATGAGAAGTGTGTGTTTGGGGGGGGGGGGGGGGGGGGGGGGGGGGGGGGAGCAGATGAATGAACATCATTTCGTCCTCTTAGTATCTAATTCTAATATTTAATTGCCACCTCATGTCAGTAGGACGTGCGACTTAATAACTGTTGATTGCCTGTTTCAAGTACTGAATATCAGTCAGCCGTCGCGCGTTACAATTCTGCA
The DNA here is from genome assembly GCA_031216915.1 of Pictodentalium vernedei. NCBI lineage: Eukaryota > Metazoa > Mollusca > Scaphopoda > Dentaliida > Dentaliidae > Pictodentalium > Pictodentalium vernedei. The sequence goes on from CM062289.1 coordinate 152,665,743, forward strand.
GAAATCGCGATACACTACCGTGCATCAGATGTGATTCTCTGATGATTTGCTGCGCTAACCTAACGCGCTATTATTTCAAATTAGTGCAGAATACGGGACAGGACTTCTAGTTTTAACTGTATATACATGTACATGAAAAACACCCCAAAAAATTGGTTTGACTGAGGATGGGAGGCAATACATACACGGCTAAAAAAAGAATTGGTAGATAAAGAGGGCTTCAGGGTTCCGCCCTTCTACAAATACATGTATCTTACCTCAGATGCAATCAGTTCCAATCCAGATGTTTGCCTTCGTTTTTCATTTTTGATGATGTTCAATAAATCTGGATCACTTTCTTCGAGGGTTTCTTTACCATTCCAAACTGTTCGCACTGAAATCCTCAATGCACCAGATGAAGGAATATTTTTCTGTAAATAAGATTATAAAGTTGTTAACATGCTTTCAAATAAGTCCAATATTTTTGTGAAGTGCACACTGCACACACATACATGAAAAGTTGTCACTTCGATCCTAGTGTGTATGCAATACAGTGGAACCCTGTTAATTGAATAGCCACTTTGCCAATGAAAATTATTCAATTAACAGGAGTATTCAATTAACAGGGATTGTGTCACTTTCCTGTATTCTCGAGATAAACTTAGCATTTATTCTATAATATCTAGTTTGACAGAGCTCCATGAGCTCTGTTAAACACGATATAATAGTTAAAATTAAAGCCTGTATTGGATGTACTGAGGCCAAACAGGTCTATAAACAAAGGAAAACTGTGGAGAGTCAGGGTAATTTCTCAACATGTTATAAAGATTTTTTATTCAATTAACATAAGTTTACTCTATATCGTAAATTCAACTGACAGGTCAAATTTGTACTGGAGGTATGGTAAACGGTTTTGTGTTGGGAAATTATATTCAATTAATAGGGATATACAATTAAGAGATATCCAATTAAGTGGGCTCCACTGTACAATGGAACCATGTTAATTGAATAGCCATTTTTCTGGGTAAAAAATATTCGATTACCAGAAGTATTCAATTAACAGGGATTTAATCACTTTCCTGTATTCTACATTGTACCTTGTCTGACAGAACACATTGTGCTCTGTCAAACACAATATGCATGTCAGTCCAAGGAAAAATAATTAATTTGTTCTTTTCTTTTCTACTGTTTCTTTCAAGTACATGTACTAGTAACACATTATCATCAGGTAAATATCATGTTATTCAGGAATAAGCATGTGTGAAGTAAATAGGGTGCTGCAGTGGCTGCATCATTTCTAGGGCATCAGTATTTAATAACCCTTAAGCTAACATTCAGATTTTGGTCCAAAATTTTCTAAGTCCCACCCGCACCCCAAATTTTCAGGGGGAAAATTTTTTTTTTTTTTTTTTTTGTCTTAAAATTGACAGAAATGCATAAAAAACAAAAAAAAAATTTTTTGATTTTCGTCCAAAATTTTCTAAGTCCCACCCGCACCCCAAATTTTCAGGGGAAAAAAAAAAAAAATTTTTTTGTCTTAAAATTGACAGAAATGCATAAAAAACAAAAAAAAATTTTCGGATTTTGGTCCAAAATTTTCCAAGTCCCACCCGCACCCCAAATTTTCAGGGGAAAAATTTTTTTTTTTTTTTTTGTCTTAAAATTGACAGAAATGCATAAAAAACAAAAAAAATTTTTTTGGGGATTTTCGTCCAAAATTTTCTAAGTCCCACCCGCACCCCAAATTTTCAGGGGAAAAAAAAAAAAATTCGTTTGTCTAAAAAAAACAAAAATTTCGGATTTTGGTCCAAAATTTTCTAAGTCCCACCCGCACCCCAAATTTTCAGGGGAAAAAAAAAATTTTTTTTTTGCCTTAAAATTGACTGAAATGCAGAAAAAACAAAAAAAAAATTTTTCTGATTTTGGTCCAAAATTTCGAAGTCCGCAACGGGACCCCAAATTTTCAGCCTAAATATGAACCCAGGGATTTGGCTTCAACAAACTTGAATCTCACCCCCCTAAGGATGCTGCATACCAAATATCAAAACATTCTTATTGCTAGATCTCAAGAAGAAGATTTTTCAAAAATACTCCTCATACTGCACTAATTTAAACATTTGGGCTCCCATAGAGAGCCCAAATATCCACGCAGGCAATTCATTTCAATAAACATGTGAAACAATCTTCCAAAGATGTTATATGTGAAATTTTAAAGCTTTTGGAGCAGTGCTTTCGGAGAAAAGTAGTCTTATGTTTTTCCCATTACCCACAGTGTTAAAAAATGCTGACTCAGCACTTTTTCAAAGTCCCCAAAAACTACCCCATCATAAAACCGATGGCAATTTTTTTTGATCATTATATTCTGTTGGTCCTAAGGAAGCTTCACAACAAATAAGAATTCTCAGTGCTGTGTAGTTTTGGAGATATGGGCGTTTTCATTTTTTCTATTTTTAGCTCCTGTGGTTCCCACGGGGCTATGGGGAAAAAAAATTCGGCATAAATTAGGTACTTATGACCCAATAAGCACTCATGTAAAATTTGGTTCAAATCGGCCTCGCGGTTTGGAAAATAGAAATTTGGGGCGGGGCCAAAATTTTTGCCCCTCCCATAACGAAGGCAAATATAGCCCCTCCAACTTCTCTTGAACAAACTTGAGTCTACACCTCAAAAGGAAGCTGCATACCAAATATCAAGTCTCTGCTATTGCTGGTTCTTGAGAAGAAGATTTTTTAAGAATTGGAGCATTTTTGCCCCATCCCTCTGCTCAATGTGAGCTGAAACCTAATTTGACAAAAAATCAAAGTCCGCAGACGCAACCCCTTCTCACATGAAATTTCATTAATATGCGGCCAGTGGTTAGGGAGAAAAAGCCCAAATACCACCTTCACGACGGACGCCGGATGCCGGACGACGGCCAACGGACGACGGACGAAAAGTGATCAGAATAGCTCACCCTGACTTTCAGTCAGGTGAGCTAAAAATCAGCTCATTAGTTCAGAAAATAGACATACACAAATAATGCACTATACATGTAGGAACTTCATTTGAACACTTCATTCTACCTGTACACCTCAATAGGAAGCTCATTACCAAATACCAAGTCATTATACCCATCAGTTCATGAGCAGATTTTTTTAAAATTTGGGAGCATTTTTCTCCCCTGGGGTGGGGCAAGTTGATTTGAATGAAATCAAAATGTGATATCAGAACAAACAAGTCACCTCAAACTGAAATCGGTCCAACGGTCTTGGAAACTAAGCCAAATGCTTCAAGAAGTGTTATTTAGGCGAATTTGAATCAGTGTACATTCAGCATTCAATTGTCTATCGTTTAATCTGTAATCTCATGGAATAAACTTTGCAACATGTTAGATGTGTCAGACTGTATGCTGTGTTTCATACACATGCTTATCTGCAGGAGAATTATTGTAATTTAAGATGTTGCTGCCAAACTCAAAACCTGTGCTGGAGGACAAGGTCACACATGACATGGTGACCTTCTGTACATCACTCGAGTGATTTTACAGTCACAACTCAGATTTGAATCTGAATGATTGACCATTTGTGGAATTAGAAAAGGTACATGCACTAAGGCCTAACAATGGTAATTTAATGTTAACCATCACAAAACTCAGAAAAATGATCAGTCATTGATGACAAAATTTTAAGCTTGGTTAAGTTGACAAAAACCTGACATAGTCTGTGACTCAATGACAATGAGTGGAACAGTGAGGGTAGAACTGAAAATTTTGGAATAGCATTTTCAAGTAATTTCTGAACTTGATATTTGCGAGCATGCATAAGTGATAGGCATTTGTAAGTTTTTTTTGGTATTAACTGCAAAATGAATATTAACTGGAGGCAGCATTTCAATTCAAAAGAGAATTTTCCCAGTCAAAGTTAGCAAGTCATTCTTTGCACCTGGATATATCTCATTAGCAAATGGGCAACAACACAATCCAAAGCATCTTTGCTGCAATGTATTTGTTTCAGCCACTTTAGTCAATTAAGTGTTTATGGTCACTTTCAGCATCTTTGGCAATTTCATGACCAGAGGATGAGGTGAAGTTTAGCCAAATGTTTATACCTTTGTTGCCCACTTCGGAGGACCTCTACCAAAGGTGTTGATTCTGGGTCCTACATGTATTTTACCAGTAAAGCAGAATTTGTTCACTGTAGTAAACAAGCACTACTCCACTTCCTGAGGTTTCCATGTGGAGCATGCACATGATAGTACACATTCGAAAAGAACCACAGCCTCAACTTGATTCAATGAGAAATTTAATAGATGCTGGCAACAGGAAATCATACAATGTAACTGGACGAGATCATTACTACTACATTACATTACATTACTACTGGTTGTAATCCATGTGTGGGCACTGATAACCATGCATGCGTTTATCGGGTAATAATAATAACAAGAGGCCCCAAGGGGCCTTAATCGCTCACCAGGCAAAGTGATTCAAACAAAGTGGTTCAAAGAAGTATTTGGGGGTAACATTCAGTTAGACATGGTTCATCAACACTACAAAGGAATGAAGTCATGAGAGACAAATTTTATGGATCTAGGGACATGGCTTGAACAAACTTGAATCTTATCCCTAAGCATTCATCTGCAGGATCTGAAGAAGAAGATTTTTAAAGAAAATTCCTCATTATGAACTAAGTTATCATTCAGACTCCCACAGTGAGCCCAAATATGAAACCAGGGACTTGGCTTTAACAAACTTGAATCTCACCCCCTAAGGATGCTGCATGCCAAATATCAAAACATTCTGACTGCTGAATCTGAAGAAGACTTTTAAAGAAAAGTTCCTCATATTGACCAAGTTATAATTCGGGCTCCCACAGGAAATATGGACCCAGGGACTTGGCTTTAACAAACTTGAATCTCACCCCCCTAAGGATGCTACACACCACATATCAAAGCAATCCGACTGCTGGATCTGAAGAAGAAGATTTTTAAAGAAAATTCCTCATTTCGAACTAAGTTACAATTCAAGCTCCCACAGTGAGTCCAAATATGGACCTAGGGATATGTCTTGAACAAACTTGAATCTCCCGCCCCACCCCCACCCCCACCCCCAATGATGCTGCATACAAAATATCAAAACATTCCTACTGCTGGATCTGAAGAAGAAGATTTTGAAAGAAAATTCCTCATTTTGAACTAAGTTATCATTCGGGTTCCAACAGTGAGCCCAAATATGGACCTAGGGACATGGTTTGAACAAACTTGAATCTCACCCCCTAAAGATGCTGCAAACCAAATATCAAAACATTCTGACTGCTGGATCTGAAGAAGAAGATTTTTAAAGAAAATTCCTCATTTTGAACTAAGTTATAATTCAGGCTACTACAGTGAGCACAAATATGAACCCAGGGACTTGACTTGAACAAACTTGAATCTCACCCCCATAAGCATGCTGCATACCCAATATCAAAAGATTCTGCCTGCTGGATCTTGAGAAGATTTTTAAAGAAATTTGCCTGAAATGCACTAAGTTCAAATTTGGGCTCCTATACTGAGCCCAAATATGAACCCAGGCAGCCGTTTTGAACAAACTTGAATCAGATCCACCCCACAATGTTGCATACCAAATATCAAAAGATTCTGCCTGCTGGATCTGGAGAAGAAGATTTTTTAAGAAATTTGCCTGAAATGCACTAAGTTTGAATTCGAGCTTTTATAGTGAGCCCAAATATAAATCCAGGAGGCCGATTTGAACAAACTTAAATCAGATCCACCCCACAATGTTGCATACCAAATATCAAAAGACTCTGCCTGCTGGATCTGGAGAAGATTTTTTTTTAAATTTGCCTGAAATGCACTGAGTTTGAATTTGGGCTTCTATAGTGAGCCCAAATATGAATCCAGGGGGCCGATTTGAACAAACTTGAATCAGACCCATACCAAGATGCTGCTTACCAAGTATCAAAAGATTCTGCTCACTGGTTCTGGAGAAGAAGATTTTTTAATAATTTTTCTATAATTCATACGGTGCTATCAGAGTTATGCCCCATACAAAGCCCCCATGGGACGTGGCCATTTTTTTTTAACAAACATGAATTGCCATATAGTAATGAACACTCACATGAAGATTCATGAAAATCTGGTTTCAGAGGAGAAGTCGTTTGAAAAATGTTCACGACGACGGCTGACGACGGACGGCCGGTGATAAGTTAACCCCCCTTCGGTGAGCTAATAAAATAAAAATATCATCAGTAGCAAAATTTAAATTAATGAAGCACCGGGTGGTACCCAGTGCTTCATTACCCGGTGCTTCATTAATTAATTTTTTGATGATTATTCCAATAATTATTGATTAGAATCTAATATTACTGAGTATTGCGGAAATATTACCCACCTGTGGAAAGTGACCAGTCCATGGCAGCCGTACTGCATTTGTTGGGATACATTTTGTTAACAGCCCAAAATTGGACAATTTATATACCTCTATTACATGCTTGTTTGTTTGTTTGTTTGTTGGTGGTTAACGTCACATGTTTATGCACCATGGTTAATCGTGACACAACATAGAGATGGCGTCAAGGTTAGTCAATCGTTGATCTACATGTTGCCCATTTTAGAGGACTTTCACCCCAAGCGTTGGTGACTGGGTCCTATTTTACTAGCCTCTATTACATGTACATGTTTATTTAGAAAGGTGCATACTTTTGAACTGGGCAGGAATATCCACCTTCCGGAAGGCAGGCAAACAGTTAAAGACACTCTATTATTTATTCCCATGCCTTGGACGAATTGGCAGACCGTCCTAATTGGAATGGTCAGAATAAACATGTACATGTATGTATATGTGAAGTACGTTGAGAGTGGACTGCCAGACTTCCACCAAAACACCCTGAAGGGAAGTCTTTATTCGGCTAATAACTTATTATTCTTTGAAAAAAAACATCAAAAGCACATGTAAGCAGGGTTTCAACTAATGGATTTTGGGGTTAGGTCTGGAGGTCCTTTAGCTCAAAATTGTCTTATACTTTAAAAACGGAATTTGAGAATAACTGTATGGGTAAAAAATCCACTGAATATAAGCAACCTGTCATTTGCAAAATGAGGTTCCCAGAGGGTGAATTTGCTGATGCTATCCCATACAGTGGGCCAATTTATCCTCTAGGTACATCTTTCTGTTTTAGCTTGAGACCTTGATTCAGACTGAGGTTCACAGAGGGTGAATGATGTGATGCTACCCTGCTGTGCAGCGTTACTGGTAGCATCACCAAATTCACCATCTGGGGACCTCATTTTGCAGATGACAGTCTGTTTATATTTAGGCTTGTATGTGTGATTGTTTTTGTGATGAAGCAATCTCCTTGTGCTTGTACATGTACATGTATTGTAGAAACATTTGTACATGTTGGGAAACTCCACTTTCAAGTTCCCCAAATTACTGAAGGTATGCTAACTGCCTTGCCCAAAATATGAAAACATGATCAAATTATGGCTTGATTTGAATTAATTATTGGATAAAAGTATCCCAAACCAAGATAAATGTATACCCAACTGTTTTCATAAGCCCTAAATATAAAGAAAGTGTCAATAATACTGTAGCTTAACTTGTCTGCAGGTTGTGTTTGATGAAAAGGATAATGTTCAACATTTATGAAAGGATTATGAAATACAAGAATTGTGATAATTTAGAATATGTTAATTTCTATTCCCTGTATGCCATGTTTTCAATATTTGAGGTCTAGTCTGTACTAAAGAATTGATTGGTGGGTTAATGTGGCCCTCACAGGTAATGTAAGCCAACCAAAGTTACCAAGTTATTCCAAAACGTGTCATCTTATCAAGTTGCAATGAAATCCCTTCATAAATATGACCTGTAGACTGTGCTAAAGGTTTTTGGGCTTTGGGCATGTGTAGCCATCATGGTGTGGGGAAAAGATCGTTATTAACGATACAATCACACGATATTGTTCTCGTGAAGATTGTGTTTTATTCTGGTAATTAGTGTTAAGATGGTTTTGTGTAAGGATACAATACACCTGGCTGTATTAACCAGGAATATACTGAGCACACATACTTTGTGATTTAAATGAATAATAATGTTGATGTTAATGTGTGTTGTGAAGTCGTATGACGCATGGTTTACACGTATGTCAGTATGTATTATTCAATGCTCTTTTTTCACCTTGTTACCTCCCCTGTTGTGCTTCTCTAATGTTTACATGAACTCTACAATCTTCGGGAAATGGTGGCGATCTTGTAAATTCTATAATATCTTTGCTCTGCAAATCCCTAAATTTTCTGCTATGCAATACACACATTTTTAATGGGGAAACTTTATTGAAATGGCAAGATATCAAGGGGATTTTTAATAGTCAGTGTTAAATGTAGAATAACCGGAAACTGCCGGCTGTCATAATCAGCCGATGCCCCATGACCAGCCGGTTCCGATTACCGATTCCATTTATCGGTTAATCACTGCAGTAGACTGTGCTGAAGCTTTTCGGGTTTGGGGCTCCGGTCGCCATCACGGTTGACAGATCGCGACCAAAAGGGGACATTCTCATCTAGACATGACCTCAAACATGCATATGAAATTTTGCGATGATTGGACAAGACCTACAGGGTGTAACCTGTGCTAAAGTAAAATGTGAGCAGACTCACAAACTTACAGACTTTCGCACGTCTGATGGCAATAGCTTATCTTGACTGACAAGTTAAGCTAATAATTGAGAATATGCTAATTTCTGTTCTCTACATGCTGTTTTCAACAAGAATAATATGAGGTGTACATGTAGCTGTACTCAGGAATTGAGGACTAGGTTGTTGTGGACCTCACAGTTAACGTATGTCAACCAAAGTTACCAAGTTACAGTAGAATCATACCAAAACCGAATCATCCTACCAAGTTACAATGAAATCCCTTCATAAATATGACTCGTTGAGTTTGCTAAAGAAATCTAGGTCATGTGACTGTCTGGCAGTCACGGTTGACCAATCATGACCAAAATAGGATTGTCTCATCTACACACATGTATCGTACTAGGTTACAATGAAATCCCTTCATAACTGCAGCCTGTGGACAGTGCTAAAGGAATCTAGGTAAAGTGACCAGGTGGCAGTAATGGCTGACCAATGGTGACCAAAATAGGAGTCTCATCTAGACATCAAACCAAGTTATCCTTCCAAGTTATAATGAAGTCGCTTCATAAAAACGAACTGTAGACTGTGCTTAACAAATCTTGGTCACATGCCTGTGCGGCTATCACGGTTGACCAATCACGGCCAAAATACGACATTCTCATCTAGACATTACGTGTATACTGTTTCATCCTACCAATTTACTATGAAATCCCTTCATAAATGCAAGCTGTAGTCTGTGCTAAAGGAATCTTGCTAACATGCCCCTGTGGCCATCACAGTTGACTCTCATCTTGATATTATAGAGTCATCCTACCGAGTTACAATGAAATCCCTTCATAAATACAATCTGCAGAATGTGCTAAAGGTTTTCAGGTTTCAGGCCCGAGCAGCCGTCACGGATGACCGATCACAACCAAAAGGGGACATTCTCATCTAGGCATGACCTCGAACCTGCATATGAAATTTTGTGATGATTGGATAAGAACTACTGGGTGTAGTCTGTACTAAAGAAAATGTGAACAGACTCGCAGACTTCTGCATGCGTGATGGCAATAGTTATCTTAACTTTGTCAAGTTAAGCTAAAAATCATGTTGAACTGAGTACTACTGTTCTGGGGCCCCAGGTTCGAGGAAATGGCTAGTATGGGACCTCAATTTTGTAATTTTCAAAAATGTTCGAACCCACCACCCGAACCCGAACCAAAGCAAGCTCAATAGGTCCTGTTACCCTCACCCATTGTGTCCAAATTAGGACATACCAGCCAAACTTTTACATAACTGTTACTGATGTAGCAACAGCGCGTAAAATTTCCACAAGAATTAAAATCGATTCTTGTAAATGATTCTTACAGGGAAAACAATGAGAATATACTTTGATTCTCACAAAATGTTCATTTGATTCCTGTCACAGATTCAGAAGGTGTCCTTAATGCCTTGCATGGTGCTGGCAGATATTCTTGCCCAAGACAGATTCTCTTGCCACTATAAGTAGAATAATTTACTAGGTGCATTTAATGAAATTTCTCCCTGCAGACTGTATGCATTTCTTTTCTAACGATACCTCGAGTTAAATTCCTATGACTTTTTCTTAAGATTTAGTCATGGCTGCTAAAGAGCAGCCATCAATAGATTTGCAGAAAAATATCTTGAAAATACTCAGCAGGTTAAGAGTTAAAGGCCTGGAGAATTCAATTTATTTTCCTTATTTTTGGCTCCCACATAATATGTTAACACATTGATTTAACAGGGATGTCTTGTGAAGTCTTGGCTGCCTATACAGTGGCCAATGAATTGGATATCTCTTAAATGAATAAAATTTCCCAACACAAAACCATTTACCATACCTCCAGTACAAATTTGACCTGTTAATTGAATAAAGGTTACACAGTAAACTCCTGCTAACTGAATAAAAAATCTTGTAACCTGTGGAGAAAAATTTCCCTGACTCTCCCCAGTTTTTTTGTTTATAGACCTACAGTACGTGGAGAGTGTATTATCACTAAATCACCCGCAGAGTGGAGATTCCACCCAAGCAATAATTGCAAATTTGTTGCAGAGCATAACCAGCACAAGCAAAGTTTCAGCCAATGGACCTCCGGCTTAAACCCGGAGGTCCATTGGCTGAAACATTACTTGTGTTTTTTGTCGATATGTACACAATTCGAAAGTTATAGCTTGGGTGACAACTCCACTCCGCGGGTGATTTAGTTACGATCCACTCTCCACGTACTGTACATGTATTTGGCCTCAGTACATCCAAATCAAGCATTTACTCTATTATATCTTGTTTGACAGAGCTCCTGAAACTCTGTCAAACAAGATATAATAGAATAAATGCTAAGTTTATCTCTAGAATACAGGGAAGTGACACAATCCCTATTAATTGAATACTACTGTTAATTGAATAATTTTCATTGGCAAAATGGCTATTCAATTAACAGGGTTCCACTGTACTGGTGTCCAATAAATGTACTTGACAAGAAACCACTGCCAACGTTCTATAACATCCATCTACAATACCACCAAAACTTGAAAATCCTCTAAGTTAGATCATGTTTTCTACAGGTACATGAATGTAAGAAGATAAATTCACTAAAACTGAAATTCTGTGGATTCCATTCCTTATGCGTTAAACTCTAGTAATGTAAATAGAGTATATTAAGTTTTTTTACCATGGAATACATACATATTATCCTACAGTGAAGTGATCCCAATGAGATGTGATGCCACAACCCAGAACACTTCACTGTAGTGATAAAAGGTTTTTTATAAGACTTATAATAGTTCAACATCGTAATCCAACACTGGCATTAACAATTCCACTCCCCACCCCACTTTTTTTAGTTTTTAGTAAATTGGATTGACATAAAAAAGAACTATTTTTGTTTACACTTATTTTTGTAACAGATGCACACTTCTGGGGAATCCCCTGATGTGAATGAAAAAAATATCATGAATGCGATAAAAAAAAAACTGGACTGCCATTCAAGTGCACACATTACAGCTTAGAGTAAAGCACTCTCTGCGACCAGAGCAACTAATCGTGCGAAATTGAACACACCTGTAAATAGCCCACCATACTGTAGTAGTCGAGGTATAAAGGCCATTTACCAACCAGCCTGGTTGGTCCGGATCTCTTAGTCTTGCGGTAAATCGATCGCTTTGTGTGCTAGAGGTCAACGGTTCGAACCCTGGCTCCAGCACTTACAGTGTATCTCTCCTCCTGTTACATTTGGGGGCTTGTCCGGTATCCTCAACAGTAGGTGGCACTACAGGTGTTTCGACCGCTCTGAGGGAGGAACCTGGGTGAGATTCACGTGTGGTGAATCTGAAAAGAAGAGGAGAGTAGTGTAGCGGTCGAGGTATAAAGGCCATTTACCAACCAACCGGCTCCCACACTTATCTCTCCTCCTGTTACAATACTATAGTGATACGGAATCGGTTTCCACACTCTGGATTTTCTAGGGACCAGAAAAAGATCGTCAAACAGTAGTGATATTTAGCGGTTAAAGTCCATACATGTAGTCATATAATAAATGCACGTATTGGTTGCACTCCCAAGGGTATAACAGTGCTCTCAAATTCTAATTATTCATGAACTCAACTGAATACTTGAAGGTTGTCAGAACCAAACAGATTCTCATGAATTGGCACAAATTTTCAGACCTGAACAGACATCTCTTACAAAGGATACTTCTTATTTATTGATTAATTCCTATTTAAGGTCACACATTTCTGCTAGAGATGGGCGGTATTGGAATTTTGAGTTCGGTGTCGGTTTCGGTATTTTTGTGTGGGCATACCGCGGTATCGGTTCGGTATTCGGTATGTGACTTCAGATTCACTGATAGTAGGGGAATCCATGTCAGAAAAATACAGAATAAGTTGTTCTTGTATCATTCTATCACAGTGCTACACATGCCATTGTTGATGGGCTCAACATTGTCATTCTTTTGTCAACACAGATCATATCTACAGTAATTTGGTGACTTGTTCTAAATCCGCCTTAACTTTTCAAGCTCCACTTAAGGCGTCTGTAATCATAGAATGTGTGTCCTGAAGATGTCATCTTTAGGTGGGCCTGATGACAGTAGTAAAATTACCTGGTCAGTGATTTCTAGCCAAGTCTTGGCTGCCTGTTAAGGCAGCCAAGACTTGGCTAAAAATTAATGCTAAGCAACTGGACATGTACAGGTCGTAGACTATTGATAATTTAGTACAACTGCACTGGTTCTTAAGGCTTAACAAAACTGAAAAATAAAATCAGTCACTTCTTTCATGAAAATGAACACATCAACTGCTATCAATCCCCATCAAGGCCTTATAAATAGTGAATGCACAGGGAAAATTGAAAATACCGTTGGTTTCGGTATTCAAAGATTGGGTCGGTTCGGTTTTTCGGTGTCCCCATGATATCGGTATCGGTTCGGTTTTTCGGTATATTGCCCATCTCTAATTTCTGCACAATGGCTAATCGTGACCAAGCCTGGATAGAAGGAGATGGGACACGGACAATGTCTGACTCAATTATGCATTTGTCAGACGGCCAGTTGAGTGCTCCTGTCACTCTATCCGAGGCCAATTTTCATAGTTCAGTGGGCAGTGACACGTGGGAATGGTGGGTGAATTATCGCTCACCTCTATTTTTGTTCATTGAAAGTACAAATTCGTTTATTTCCTGTCCTCATAATATATGACAATCATTTATAAATTCTGAATACCAAATTATAAAAATTCAATGCAAAACAAAAACATAAAACAAGGATTTTGTAGATGGACACTTTCCTGGGGATTACTCTCGCAACGTATCGAACATGCAGAGCTTTCCCTTGATTTGAATTTCCGTACTCACAATTGTCAAAAGCAACCCGAATGCAGTGTTTTCAATAGAAGTACAGTTGTCACATTGACTTATCAATGATATGGTATAAACCCTTCAAGGTATGTGTTATGTTTTCTTAATTATAATTAGAATGTCAAACCTGGAGCTAATTTCATTGGATGGCATTTACTCTTTGCCAGTAAGATTTTTACCCCGTCCAGCAAGGTCTCTAAATGTCTGACAGGAGTCAGTTTGTACCTGCCATTTTGTCTGGCACCTCCCAAAAAATTATATCCAGGCTTGATTGTGACCATAACATGGAGATAAAGTAAAGTTAAATAAATCGTTTATACCCAAGCACTGCTTCACTTCCCGGGATTCTCACGGAAGATTTCTTAAATAAGAAAATATTTTCACTCATTACCTCTAAAACATAAATGTAGCTTATTTCCCCTATTGAAAATAAGCTGAACAAGCTTGTTCCAATGAAGAGTCAAGAGGTATATTTTGGAGAGAATTTATTTATTTATTTATTGATGTTTAAGGTCACATAATTATGCACAATGGCTAATCATGACCGTGACAGTTTTACGGGTGGAGGAAGCCGGAGTACCCGGAGAGAACCACCGAGCAACGACGAGCAGCTGCCAGCTCCCCAACATCGTAACTCCGCACTGCAGCGCAGGCAGGGTTAGATTGGTTGAAGACATGCGTACCATCGACGTGCAGTACGCCTTAGTACACGGCGTCATCGTGCCCCCACGCGGGCAATGGGGATGAAGTGTCTTGCCCAAGGACACAACGCGGTTGCCGCAGGTGGGATTCGAACCGAGGACCTCTCGGCTTGCAGTCTGCATCTCTACCTACTGAGCCACCGCACTCCCCATTTTGGAGAGAAAATTAAAAAATAAAACCTGAATGGTGATTTTTCTGAATACATGTAGCACTGGCTGGATTTTGCATGTTACAGTATGTGAAGAGTGTATTATCACTAAATCACCTGCAGAGTGGAGTTTCCACTCAGGCAATAATTGCAAATTTGTTGCAAAGTATAACAAGCAAAGTTCCAGCCAATGGGCCATTGACTGAAACATTGGGTGGTAACTCCACTCAATGGGTGATTTAGTTACAATCCACTCTCCAGGCCTGGCAGTCTAGAAAATCAAGGAATGCAAAACAATTGTCCTACTCAGATTGCTTGGGAGTGCAATCACACTTGGAATTTTCAATGCATATAATTGTATGCTATTGTGGTTAATATTCACTTCAAGGTATTACTATTGTGACTGAAAAATTGAACAACATTCAGCTACATACTGGAAAAATTGCCACACACATCTTCTCATTATTCAAAATGTTGTATTGAATTCTTATGGGACAGTCTTCGACACTCGAAATGTGACACAGAATGGGTCCTGAATTATAGCGAATCAATGCAACATTGACAAATGATAATAGATTTTAAAGGCAGTTCCAGGTCTGGTATTCCAGAAAATCAAGGGGTGCACAAAATTGCTCTCCTCAATTTTTTCTAGGCATGCAGCACTCCTGCACTCCAAAAGAATGCCAGCCTGACTCTCCATGTATTGTATGTCAGATTAAGGGTTAAAAACTGTGAAATACAAAAGCCAAATGTTCAGAATCTGGAACATGTAAATATATGTGAATGAACAGTTTGCCCTACTGAGATAATCTGTTAATTTGAATAGTCTCAAGTTAGTGGATGTAACATGATACAATGCAAAAGAATATGTAATGCAAAAAATGAGACATAATTGAAAATATATGTGCACACACAAAGGCAGGGTTCACATCAATGTATCAAATGTTAAGCAAAGTATGAAAATAAGAAACAGATTTGTGACATTGTGACAGAAATGTTTAACCCCCCTCACTCTGATGTCAAAATTCCAAAATTTTAGGAAGCTGTTTTTTCCATATTTCATCTAGAAACTTAACTAATTTAGTCTAGTTTGAAAGAGCTCAATGGGCTCTGTCAAACAAGATTGAATTGGTTAAATTTCTAGTTGCATTATGGGATTTTTTTTCTGCCTGAAATTTAGATATTTTGACATCAGTGTGTTGCAGGGGGTTAAACTTTCCTCATCATCAATCACATGTACAAGTATTGTCAACAAATGAGAATGGCATACAACTACCAGTTCACAAATCAGTATGGTAGTGTAAATTAGCTAAAATTCCCATTTTGGGGACAATTTGTGAAAATTATGTTTCTTCAGAAAATAAATGAGGAAACCAGTTTGTTGACAGGAATTTTATTTCTTTTCAGAAAAGTTTTATGTAAATTTATTGAAACAGAATTTCAGCATTTTGGCATTCATGAATTTGCTGAAATTTCAGCAAAATTACTATCACTTCACTTGTCACACTGCAAATGAAATAAATTGTGGAAAAACAGCATAATAAATGTAATTCCCATTGTGATCCCAAAAGTAGAAGGGGGTAGAATAATTGTATAGGGTGGAAAATTTGGTGAAATATAATAATAGTAGGGGTTGGAATAGTAGTACAGGGTGGAATAATATTGCCTAATGCTGCTCAGGATTCCAACTGACTTATTTATTATTTATTTATTTATTGATGTTTAAGGTCACATATTTATGCACAATGGCTAATCATGACTGTGACAGTTTTACGGGTGGAGGAAGCCGGAGTACCCGGAGAGAACCACCGAGCAACGACAAGCAGCTGCCAGCTCCCCAACATCGTAACTCCACACTGCAGCACAGGCAGGGTTAGATTGGTTGAAGACATGCGTACCATCGACGTGCAGTACGCCTTAGTACACGGCGTCATCGTGCCCCCACGTAGATAATGGAGATGAAGTGTCTTGCCCAAGGACACAACACGGTTGCCGCAGGTGGGATTCGAACAGAGGACCTCTCGGCTTCCAGCCTGCACCTCTACCTGCTGAGCCACCATGCTCCCTTCCAACTGACTTAACTTTGAAACATTTCACTGTACCACATTCTTGATAACCAACTATAAAATTTTCAAATAACTCCAACTTTGAAAACATGTGGTTATGGCAAAATGTTGAGAATTTAGTTCAAAATAGTGCATCCGAAGTCCAACCTGGTGCAAGTAAATAAACATAGGGGCCTAAATAAGAACTTCTTTTTTTTTTTTTGGGGGGGGGGGGGGGGGAGTGGGGGGGGATGGAATCCAAAAAATTATTAATAGTACGGATGATTATTTGTAACACAAGAGTATGTGGAGGGTTGATTACGATAAAAATACCAATGGTGTCAGACATATTACAGCACATAAAAATCAGACATATTACATGTACTTAAAACATAAAAGTTGATGAGCTGCTAAACAGGAGATTTCTGAGCTAAAATAGGAAGATTCCGATTTTTATATGGCTTAAAAGTGGACGAAACCTCCAACAAGAGGCCCCAGGGGGCCTGAGGGCGCTCACCTGACATGGTAGCCTAAATATCAACCCAGAGAATTGATTTCAACAAGTTCCATCTGCTCCTCCTTAGAAAAGCTTATACCAAATATCCAAAGATTCTGACCAGTGGATCTAAAAAAACAAGAGGCCCCAGGGGGCTGAGGGTGCTCACCTGACATGGTAGCCTAAATATCAACCCAGAGATTTGATTTCAACAAGTTGCATCTGCTCCTCCTAAGAAAAGCTTATACCAAATATCCAAAGATTCTGACCAGTGGATCTAAAAAAAAATGATTTTTAAAGAATATTCCTCATATTGAAATAAGTTATAATTCGGGGCTCAGTCAGGTGAGCTAAAAAGATTTATAAAGAAAATTCTTCATATTGAACTAAGTTATAACTCGGGCTCCCATAAAGAGCCCATATATGAACCCAGGGACTTGGCTTCAACAAACTTGAATCTCACCCCCATAAGGATGCTGCACACCAAATATCAAAAGATTCTGCCTGCTGGATCTTGAGAAGAAGATTTTTGAAGAAATTTGCCTGAAATGCACTACATGTAAGTTCGAATTCGGGCTTCTATAGTGAGTCCAAATATGAATCCAGGGAGCCGATTTGAACAAACTTGAATCAGATCTACCCCACAATTTTGCATACCAAATATCAAAAGATTCTGCCTGCTGGATCTGCAGAAGAAGATTTTTGAAGAAATTTGCCTGAAATGCACTAAGTTCGAATTCGAGCTTCAATAGTGAGCCCAAATATGAATCTAGGAAGCTGATTTGAACAAACTTGAATCAGATCCACCCCACAATGTTGCATACCAAATATCAAAAGATTCTGCTTGCTGGATCTGGAGAAGATTTTTTAAGAAATTTGCCTGAAATGCACTAAGTTCGAAATCGGGCTCCTATACTAAGCCCAAATATGAACCCAGGGGGCCGATTTGAACAAACTTGTATCAGATCCACCCCACAATATATTGCATATCAAATATCAAAAGATTCTGGAGAAGATTTTTTAATGTTTTTCCCATTGCCTACAGTGTTAAAAAGTGCTGACTCAGCACTTTTTCAAAGTCCTGAAAAAAGTACCTTGTAATAAAACCGATAGGGATTTATACAAAATAAGAATTCTCTGTGCCGTGTAGTTTTGGAGATATGGCAGTTTTAAGGTTTTTCCTATTTTTTAGCTCCTGAGGTTCCCACGGGGCAATGAGAAAAAAAATTGTTTGCATTAATCAACTGCTTATGACCCATTATCATCTCATATCAAATTTGGTTCAAATCGACCTCACGGTTCTGAAAATAAAAATTTTAGGCGTGGCCAAAATTTTTGCCCCCCCCATAACGAAAGCAAATAATGCCCCATAAACTTCTCTTGGACAAACTTGATTCTAAAACCTCAAAAGGGTTCTGTATACCACATATGAAGTCTCTGCTACTGGTGGTTCATCAGAAGAAGATTTTAAAAAAATAAGGCCATTTTTTCCACACCCCTCTGCTCAATATGAGCCGAAACCTAATTTGCATAAAAATCAAAATGCCCCTATATAACCACTACTTACATGAAATTTAATTAAAACGTGGCCAATGGTTTAGGAGAAAGAGGCTCAAACACCACCTTCACGCAGGACGACGGACGACAGACAACGGACGACGAATGATAAGAAAACCTCACCCTGACTTTCAGTCAGGTGAGCTAAAAAGATTTATAAAGAAAATTCTTCATATTGAACTAAGTTATAACTCGGGCTCCCATAAAGAGCCCATATATGAACCCAGGGACTTGGCTTTAACAAACTTGAATCTCACCCCTCTAAGGAAGCTGCACACCAAATATCAAAACATTCCGACTGCGGAATCTGAGGAAGATTTTTAAAGAAAATTCCTCATTTTGAACTAAGTTACAATTCGAGCTCTCACAGTGAACCCAAATATGGACCTAGGGACATGGCTTGAACAAACTTGAATCTTACACACCCCCCCCCCCCCCCCCCCCCCCCCCCCAGGATGCTGCATAGAAAATATCAAGCATTCATCTGCTGGATCTGAAGAAGATTTTTAAAGAAAATTCCTCATTTTGAACTGAGTTGTCATTCGGGCTCCGATAGTGAGCCCAAATATGAACCAAGAGACTTGGCTTGAATAACTTGAATCTCACCCCCTAAGGATGCTGCATACCAAATATCAAAACATTCCGACTGCTGGATCTGAAGAAGATTTTTAAAGAAAATTCCTCATTTTGAACTAAGTTATAATCCATAATCCAGGCTCCCACAGTGAGCCCAAATATGAACCTAGAGACTTGGCTTGAACAAAATTGAATCTCACCCCCCCTAAGCATGGTGCATACCCAATATCAAAAGATTCTGCCTGCTGGATCTTGAGAAGAAGATTTTCAAAGAAATTTGCCTGAAATGCACTAAGTTCAAATTTGAGCTCCTATGCTGAGCCCAAATATAAACCCAGGGGGCCGATTTGAACATACTTGAATCAGATCCACCCCACAATGTTGCATACCAAATATCAAAAGATTCTGCCTGCTGGATCTGGAGAAGATTTTTTAAGAAATTTGCCTGAAATGCACTAAGTTTGAATTTGGGCTTCTATAGTGAGCCCAAATATGAACCTAGAGACTTGGCTTGAACAAAATTGAAGCTCACCCCCCCTAAGCATGGTGCATACCCAATATCAAAAGATTCTGCCTGCTGGATCTTGAGAAGAAGATTTTCAAAGAAATTTGCCTGAAATGTACTAAGTTCAAATTTGAGCTCCTATGCTGAGCCCAAATATAAACCCAGGGGGCCGATTTGAACATACTTGAATCAGATCCACCCCACAATGTTGCATACCAAATATCAAAAGATTCTGCCTGCTGGATCTGGAGAAGAAGATTTTTTAATGTTTTTCCTATTGCCTACAGTGTTAAAAAGTGCTGACTCAGCACTTGTTCAAAGTCCTGAAACTGTACCCTATGATAAAACTGATGGCACTTTTTTTTACCAATCCTTTCTGTTGGTCCTAAGGAAGCTTCACACCAAATAAAAATGTTCGGTGCCGTGCAGTTTTGGAGATATGGGTGTTTTAATTTTTTTCTATTTTTAGCTCCTGCGGTTCCCACAGGGCTGCAGAAAAAAAAATTTTTGGCATAAATCAAGTACTTATAACCCAATAATACCTCATATTAAATTTGGTTCAAATTGGCCTCTGGGTTCAGAAAATAGAAATTTTGGGCGGGGCAAAAATTCTTGCCCCTCTCAGAACAAAGGTAAATATTGCCCGTCAAACTTCTCTTGAACAAACTTGAGTCTACACCTCAAATGGAAGATGCATACCAAAGATCAAGTCTCTGCTATGACTGGTTCATGAGAAGAAGATTTTTAAAAATTTTGTGCATTTTGGTCCCACCCCACTCCACAATATGAGCAGAAATCCAATTTGAAGAAACCACCCAAATGCCCCTATATAACCACTACTTACATGAAATTTAATTAAAATGTGGCCAGTGGTTTAGGAGAAAGAGGCTCAAACACCACCTTCATGCAGGACGATGGACGACAGACGATGGCCGACAGACGGACGGACGGCGGACGAAGAGTGATAAGAAAAGCTCACCCTGACTTTCAGTCAGGTGAGCTAAAAATTTCAGATTCTGATCTTGTCAGGACAGGAGCAGAAGTTTACTTAGTTTATTGCAGTTATGCTACAGCTTATTTTGATTTGTATTGTTTACACAAAATACATGTAGTTTTTTTCCCAGTCCTCAGTGGACAAAACTGGAACCAATCCTTACCAGATTCTCAAAAAACAAGTATTTTACTGACAGTACCGATCTTTTGTGTAGACAGGAGGGGCATTGGGGCAAGCATTAGAATATAGCCTCTGGTGGCCACATATTTTCATCCTCTCATAGACCATTCCTGCAAAGTGTGGTTCACATCGGCTCAGTAGTTTCAGAGAAGAAGATGAAAATGTGATTTCCCATAGGGTTTCTATAGTAACTATAAGACGCAATTGTGGCCATGTTTACAACCCGATCAACATTAAATGAGGATCGTTGGTAGAGGGGGTCCCAGTCATTACATATGTGAAGTATCAAAACATTTGGCCCAGCAGTTTCAGAGGAGAAAATTTTTTAAAATCCACCTATCAGAATCAAAGAATGCCTCTGGGCTCTGGCGGCCATTTTTTTCAAACCAAGGGAACAAAATGAGGATCGTTTGTAGAGGACCACCCATAGACCATCCCTGCCAGGTTTGGTTCACGTCGGCTCAGTAGTTCTGGAGAGAAGATGAAAACTATAAGCCACAATTGTGGCCATGTTTGCAACCCGATCAACATTAAATGAGGATCTTTGGTAGAGGGGGTCCCAGTCATTGTTTATGTGAAGTATCAAAACATTTCGCCTGGCAGTTTCAGAGGAGAAGATTTTTTGAAAATCTACCAATCAGAATCAAAGAATGCCTCTGGCGGCCATGTTTTTCAACCCACAGGAACAAAATGAGGATCATTTGTAGAGGCCCTCCCATAGACTATCCCTGCCAGGTTTGTTTTCACGTCGCCTCGGTTCTTCCAGAAAAGAAGAGGAAAATGTGATTTCCCATAGGATTTCTACAGTAACTATAAGCCGCAATTGTGGCCATGTTTGTAACCCAATCAACATTAAATGAGGATCGTTGGTAGAGGGGGCCCCAGTCATCATTTATGTGAAGTTTCAAAACATTTGGCCTGGCAGTTTCAGAGGAGAAGATTTTTGAAAATCCACCAACCAGAATCAAAGAATGCCTCTGGAAGCCATGTTTTTCATCCGACGGGAACAAAATGAGGATTGTTTGTAGAGGACCTCCCATAGACCATTCCTGCCAAGTTTGGTTCACACCGGCTCAGTGGTTACAGAGAAGAAGATGAAAATGTGAAAAGTTTAAGGACACCGGACGACGACGGATGCCAAGTGATGAGAAAAGCTCACATGGCCTTTTAGGCCAGGTGAGCTAAAAAGGAGTAGAGGTCAACAGGAAATGCTAACTATAATGTGGGCAGGAGGAATGAATAGAGTGTCTTCATGGAGCCCAAATCATTTTGTACCACTTTTGCCCACCATATCTAACCCAGAAGACTTGACTGATGCAGGGGCCGATTCTAAAGGTGACAGCCAACACACTGAAGAGGATAGAACTGCTGACAAACAGGACAACCTGACTAACTGCCATGCCAGTTTGACAATGACAAGTGTTACAGCCAAGACAGTCCAGACATAGATGACTTTGAGACGCGCACAGATGAAAGAATTGACAATGTTAATAACGACTACAATACTGACAAATTTGACAGACAAGACACGAAGAACTTTAACAAAACGGGTGAAAATGTAATGGACAATACGTTAAACGACAGCCAAGACATAACTCGACTTTCAGAGGTAGTGGATGCACCATACAAAAACCCTATTGCAAATGGACTTAATGGAAAATTGAAGACATTTATAATCTTGCAACAAAAGGCGGACACATATTACCATCCATCCCTGCAGGTGTGAAAGAAAATGTTTTCTTTGTAATTAACAACTCTGACAATAAAAAACGATGATTAGCCAATAAGCAGAGTAATCATCCCGATGACTGTGGAGTATGAGACACTACAAAAAATTCAACTAAACATCATCATTATTTGTAGAGCTGTAGGTTAACCAAAACCGAACCAAGGTTTTTTGTTTTTTTTTAAAAACCGAAACTGTCGACATCCAGTAATCTAAGGTTTTTCGTTTTTTATTAGAATACTCTCTTGCTGCAGAAATTCACAGAATGTAGCCATCCTAGAGTAGTGAGAGTACCCAGACACTGCCAGTGGCAGTGTCTGGGTACTCTCACTACTCTGGGAAGGCTACATTCTGTGGATTTCCGACATTTCAGTTTAGTTGTGTTTGCAGCTTTCCTCAAGTTGCATGTAGGTGTCAGACCTCGAAAAATGGCCAAGCACAATAAAAGTTCTGTATATTAAGGTAATTATTATATTGGCCTTCCTGATTCTTCATATATTATAGCTTATTTCGGGCATTCATCGAGTTTCATTCAATTTCACTGCCATTCAGTTATGATTCCGGACATAAGAATGAGTTTTATAGAATTTTATTTGGCCTCATAAATAAACCGAAAAACGAACCGAACCAAGGTTTTACTCCACCTGAAAAACCAAAACCGAAACCGAACAAGAAATTTAAAAACCTACCGCTCTAATTATTTGAAGTCAGTGACAGGAGGTCTAATTTACATAGAGAGAAAAAAGGGTATTTATGGTAGAACAGTTAAGCGAAAGTTTGAGGAGTTACATCCACATACTATTATCAGAAAATATTCGGTGTTGAAAAGACCCTTCTTATAAAAGATGTATTACTTGGTTTGAGGGTGACGCTGACATAGACACTACAGTAGTTGAGTATGTAGGGACTTATCCTCCAAATTATGAGCTTCATGGAAATGCCAAGACGACAACAGTTACTTACAAACGGATGACGGGTGAACAAAATAATATTATAGATGACGGTTGAAGCATGGATACAAGTGTATACAAAATAAATGAAAGTGTCAATGACACTGTAGCTTAACTTGTGTGTTGTGTTTGATGAAAAGGATAATGTTCAATGTTTATGAAAGGATTATGAAATAAGACAAGAATTGTGATAATTGGGAATATGTTCATTTCTGTTCCCTGTATGCTATGTTTATGATAAAAATAATATGAGGTGTACACTGTACTAAAGAGCTGAGGGGTGGGTTAATATGACCTCACAGTTAATGTATGTGGCCCTCACAGTTAACATATATCAACAAAAGTTACCAAGTTACACTGAAATTATTCCAAAACGAGTCATCCTATCAAGTTACATTGAATCCCTTCATAAATATATGTATATATATATCAAAATGGGACGTTCTCATCTAGACATTATATGAAGTCAACCTACCAGGTTACAATGAAATCCCTTAATAAATATGACCTGCAGACTGTGCTAAAGGTTTTTGGGCTTTGGGCTCTGGCAGCCATTATGGTTGAATGATCGCAACCAAAAGGGGACATTCTCATCTGGGCATCATCTGGAGTGATCCTACAAAGTTACAATGAAATCCCTTCATAAATATCACGACCAAAAGGGGATGTCATCATCTAGGCATTATATGGAGTCAAACTTACAGGTAACAATGAAGTCCTTCCATAAATATGACCAATAGACTATGCTACAGGTTTTGGGTTTTTGGGTTCGGGCAGCCATCAAGGCTGAATGATCGTGACCAAAAGGGGACGTTCTCATCTGGACATTATTTGGAGTCATCCTACCAAGTTACAATTAAATCCCTTCATAAATATGACCTGTAGACTGTGCTAAAGGTTTTCGGGCTTTGAGCCCCTGAAGCCGCCACAGTTGCCCAATCTTGTCCAAAAGGGGACGTTCTCATCTAGACATTATATGACGTCAACCTACCAAGTTACAATGAAATCCCTTCATAAATATGACCTGTAGACTGTGCTTAAGGTTTTGGGGCTTCGGGCTCGGGCAGCCATGATCGCAACCAAAGGGGACAATCTCATCTGGGCATCATCTGGAGTGATCCTACAAAGTTACAATGAAATCCCTTCATAAATATGACCTGTAGACTGTGCTCACGGTTTTCGGTCTTCGGGCACTCGTAGCCATCACAGCTGACCAACAATGAAATCCTTCCACAAATATGACCTTTTACCTATGCTAAAGGTTTTTGGGCTCGGGCACCCATCAAGACTGAATGTTCGCGATCAAAATGGGACGTTCTCATCCAGACATTATATGAAGTCATCCTACCAAGTTACAATGAAATCCCTTCATAAATATGACCTCTGTACTGTGCTAAAGGTTTTTGGGCTTCGGGCCCCTGTAGCCGTCACAGTTGCCCAATCACATCCAAAAGGGGACTTTCTCATCTAGACATTGTATGAAGTCAACCCACCAAGTTACAATGAAATTCATCAATAAATATGACCTGTAGACTGTGCTAAAGGTTGTCGGGTTTGGGGCTCGGGCAGTCATCACGGTTGGCAGATCATGCCCAAATGGGGAAATTCTCTTCTAGACATCATAAGGAGTCATCCTACCAAGTTACAATGAAATCCCTCCACATTAAACATGACCTGCAGTCTGTGCTAAAAGTTTTTGGGTTTCGGGCTTGGGCAGCCATCACGGTTGATAGATCAAGCCCAAAAGGGGACGTTCTCATCTAGGCATTATACAGAGGCATCCTACCAAGTTACAATGAAATCCCTTCATAAATACGACCTGTAGACTGTGCTAATGGTTTTCGGGTTTTGGGCTCGGGCAGCCATACCGGTTGCCCGATTGCGACCAAAAGGGGACGTTCTCATCTAGACATGACCCCAAACCTGCATATGAAATTTCGTGACGATTAGACAAGAACTGCGGGGTGTAGCCCGTGCTAAAGGAAAATGTGAACAGACGTCACAGACTAACAGACTCACAGACTTCCGCACACGTGATGGCAATAGCTTATCTTGACTATGTCAAGTTAAGCTAAAAACAAGTCAGTACAGCCTGTCCTGAAGATTCCATAGACAGGAAGAAAATACAAAACAAGAAATACAACTAAGAGCGAGGAGCAAGACCTGATGATGAAAAAAAGACGTAATATTGCCGATGATATGTTGACAATGTTAAATAAACAGAAAGACGGTAAGTTTATACTTACCACTGTTCCTGACAAGCCTCCCTCTGTAATATGCCATACTGACGACCAAATGACAAACTTGAAGACATTGATTTTAAATGGAAGTGTAGTTGAATTGGACAGGACATTTAATTTTAATTTACCTAACTACCATTTGTTTCAAAAATGGTAATGCCGTTAGAAAAGGAGGCAAGGGTACAGTTCCAATCATGTTGGGCCCGGTTTTCTTACACTGGGACGGATCATTTCACACCTACCAGCGATTTATATCTTATCTGCTCACTGGACTTAGGGACGAGTCGCCTTCAAAAATTGTGTTTGGGACTGATGATGAGATGGCGCTTATTAATGCCATTACAACTTGTTTCCCGGACAGTACTCACACCTTATGCACACGACATTTGAAAGAGAACACAATACATAACTTACGAAAGACTGACACGCAAGAGATTATATCAACCATTATAAACAAATTTTGTAATTCTGACACTGGTTTAATAACACTTGAGGACAGCACAGTATACGACGAAATTGAAGAAGAAATCAAGACTAAATATGACAGAAAATACTTAACTGGCAATCTACTACCCAAACTACGGAAAAAGGTTTTTGAGGTGAGACAACACAGTAAATGCATAGGCAAACTATGGACAAACAATAACTGTGAATCCATGAATAACATTATTAAACTGGATAATGACTGGAAAATTCTGAAACTGCCGGACTTGACTGACAGACTTAAAGCAATAATTGCAGACCAAATGACTGACTTTAGGGGTGCTCTGCATGGCTGTGGAAGTTTTAATTTGGCTCCGCACGCAAAAAAAAATTACAAGGTAAGACATGAGACACGGGCAAACTTGACAGCTGACAAACGGGATCGCAGAAAGAAAAGACTCTTGAACTTGACCATTGAGAAATCAAAACATACAACTTTGACCGACGGGACATTGACAATCCCCAGAGTTGCAGGAGTGGCAAAAAACCTGGACAGAGGAAGAGAGCCCGAGCAAACAAAACAGTTTCAGTAAAAAGACAGAAAGTGGTTAATTGATAAATAGAGGATATCTAGTGTTTTTAAGTGGAAACAGATTATTATTTCATGAGTGACCGAGGCAAATGTTTATTTTTCGCAAGCGCTTGCGTGAGCTGAAATAACCATTTGTCTTGGTCACGAGTGAGATAATTTTCAAGATCCACTCAAAAACACTAGATTTTCTTTTTTACATGTATTATACGCTTTTTATAAGAAACTGATCACTCCTATCGGTAATTACACTCGTTTCAACCTTGAATTGATGCATGAAATTAAACAGCTGATCGCTGCCTTTTCACGCTGCGATGGCGGGTTTCATGCATCAGTTCAAGGTGAACACGTGTTCAAGTGATGCTTTGAAAGCCGCCAACTTGATTGATACCGTGAACGTGAATATCTTCTCAGTGGGTATTACAATTTCTATCTTTCCTCAATTTTTTCGCTAATCTATCGTTTAGCGTATAATAAACTGATGAATATCAAAAAAATACAAAAAAAATATTTTAAAAAATGAAAAATAAAATAAATGAAAAAAGACCCTATATGTAAGTGATAGGCACTTTGGAACAAATTACACTGGAAACCACAAAGGAAAAATGTTTATGAAAAATCCAAAGTGATTTTATGAATGACACAGTTTGCTTCAGATGGCTGGTAAAACTCATAAAATTGGGCGACCTAACACAGTAACAAATTGGCACATTTACCACAAGAAACAGAAGAAATAATTTTCAAAAATCCAATGTGATTTTAGTAAAGTGATGCAGTTTGCTTCCGATGACAGGTAAGACTCCACAAATTGGACAACCTAAGACAGGAACAAATTGGCACATTCAACATGGATTATTATGAAAATAAAAATATTTCTAAGCAAGACAGGGACATCTATGAACCTTTTAGTCCTTATTCAAACCTTTGTAGTATGCCATGTGGTTTAATAACATAACTACAAGTTTGAGCGGTTATTGTATATTACCGCATGGGCTATTAACCAGGCAATGTGAATACAAACATAACCTGGGGGTCCACCTGGGATGTCAAATAATGTTTATCAGGGACCGACCTGGGCATGCGCCAGTGCGTATTTGGTTCTGAAACATCAGGACCTGGCTCTTAAATCTCAGAAATACGCTTCTCAGTTGGCACGTAACTTCTCAGATCATATTTTGATATTCTTTCGATGGATAATCGAGAGAGACACTCTTACATGTATTATATATATGATTATCATTTATCATTGTTGTAGAGTGCTTAAGTTAATACTTCAAGTCTTAATTACCAAGCAATAATCTTCACTGTGGTTTCTGATCAAGTCTTGGCTGCCTTAGTAGGCAGCCAAGACTTGATCAGAAACCACAGTGAAGATTAATTGTTATAGCCCCCATATTATATTGAGATTGATATATCCTTAAGTTGATAATTATGTGAGAAAGATTTTTTTTTTATTCCTGCATTTTCTGACTGGTCTAACTCTTTTGCACTCAGTGACCTTGTTTACATCTTTGTTACACTGATATATTGTACATATAGCTGTTGATTGTTTAATTGTTTAAATAGGTCAATGACCTTGTTTACTTGAACTTTAACAGAATCCCCTAGAAACTGTTAGAACATTGAAGAATTTTCATCTTCTGGAACATTCTATCTGGTTACTATATAAAGGTTTGTCAACAGAATTCAAAAACTCATTTTAGAAAACCATTTCAGAAAGACTAACTTCAATTGTTTCCATTGGAGGTTATTATTGTTTCAGAGTGGTGCATTTATTATAGAAGCAGTGCTTCTTTGTGATTTTGGAAGATTGATTCCAAAAGAGAATTTTTGAAGAGAATTTGTTCGTCTTGGAAAAGAGAATTTATACTTTCTGTGAAACAGAATAATAATCTACTGGATTGTTTGGAAATTACCTGTGGCACCAACACTTCTTGGATTTATACTCCATTTGAATTTTGCGGAGCATTTTATTATATTTTATTGGAGACTGCTGAAATTTCAAAGTGAAAATTTTATTACAAATCTACAGGATACTGTTTCTGAAGAGACATTCTTGGATTTAATACTACATGTACCAGCTGGTAACTTTCTTCACAAGATTCTTCACCACTGGATTACTGGATTCTGTCAAACTGTACTTTGGACTAATTCAATAATTGATTTATAAGTACCACTGTTTTTATTTTCTGTAAACCAATTAGTGTAAAAGATCTGTGTATCATTTTTTTTTTACTAATTTTTTTTAAATTAAATTTCAGAATAGTTAAATTCATAGTTATTGTTGCTGATTCTCAGATTTCTTTCTGTTACCAATATCATTAATAATTCCACACCGTAACATTAATGTTTGCTATAGTGTACTAAATGAAAATGATGAGAGCTATTGCATACTTGCTGTGTGTGTTACAAACAGCAGTGTGACTCCGTAAATTGAAATCTGGCGCATGAATTGAAAAAATAGGCTCGGAGGCTGGAGCGTATTTTAAATAGTCCTGATCGGTCCCTGGTTTATCAATGGGATTTCAATCGTAAAGGTGGTAATCCTATCACACTCGCAGACTGTCCCACTTAATTAACAGCTCGATCTACGGTCGTCTTTTAGTACTGTAACTACTGTTCGAAAAGGTGACCGTAGATTTTTGGTCATGGGTCAACATTTTTCGTCCTAAAATTTACAAAGTATTAGTCACAAAGTGTGAGTCATTACTTTAATATGAATGAGGTTAGACACAGAAGAGAACTAAACACTTAAAATGACCATGGCTGTGGAATGTCCTCGAAGCCAACGGGTATAGTCTAAAAGTCTGATGAGAACCGGTTACCGCAATGCCACCGCACCCCTAAGGTCCAATGCTTTATTTCTGCCTTATGCATTTCTCGAAGAGTAAATTAACGTAAGAATGAATTGACATCGGCACATTTATGCGGTTGTGTGCAAAACTGAATTTGTCACTGCGAATCCCCATGTACCCACTCCAGACCCCTCCCAATGGGTGGACCATCTTTTTTTTTTTGGGGGGGGGGGGGGGCACCCTCCCCTGTAGCTGGGAGTGCTGAGGGGATAAATTTACTCATTCCCTTGCCTCGAGAAAAGCATCAGTTGTTTGATCCTGATATACTTGAACAAATTCCCTTGATTTGCGAAAAATACATTGCATCCCCCCCCCTCCCAACATTCATGTGTAACTTTTAATGTAAGTGGTCACCACCACCATCCTTATTTATTATGACAATACAAATGGCATGTAATATGAAGATTAATACCATTCCCAATTTATTTAATTGTACTGTGTGTAATGCTCAACAATTATTCAATAAATTTGACAAGCCCGACTACATGAAATTCGTTAAATAATGACAAAAAAACTCAAAATGTAATTATTTGTTTTTTACCACCTGAAATAAAAGTTCAAATTTATGCGTAGATGTCGGCGGATGGTAATCAAGATGTAAGGAGATTAATTTTTAATGTTGTCTTCTCTCACTCACTCACTTAATTAACAGCTCTATCTTCGGTCATCTTTTAGTATTGTTGAAAAGACGACCATAGATTTTTGATCATGGGTTAACATTTTTCATTATAAAATGGGATAAGCATATCCTATTGTTATAATATTTTAAACATAGGTTTATAAGGTCGCTATCAACCCTTCTGTGCTTTCACTTTCCCCATAACCCTCTTACTTTTTCTACGGTCGTCTTTTAGTACGACCCCAAATTCTGTACATGGACAAAAAACACAAGCAATGTTCCAGCTAATGGACCTCCAGGTTAACATTAGCTGGAACTTTGTCTGTGCTTGTTATTCTTTGCAAGTTGCAACAAATTTGCAATTATCGGGTGGGTGGAATCTCCACTCAGAAGGTGATTTAGTGACAATACACATTCCACATACTGTATACAGCACCTTAATAATAAACTATCATCTAATTTCATAGCTCTTATTCATTATAACCAACCAAAATGAAGGTTGGGATGTATAGAATACGAAACACATATGTAATCAACTCATAGAGTTGACAGCAGGCACCACTGATTCCTGGAAGTCTGCTATCGTATTCTCACCAGAACTGATAATAAAATAATATTTCACAAGAACAACTCGGGGTTGAATGTGCTTCAGATATTCAATAACAAAGCTAGGCATTCAAAACACTTTCTAGTGCACCGACAGGACTGCATTTTGGAAAAGGACAACGCTGTCTGCATTTTTTATTGCAGATGGTTTCCATGCTCGACAGACATGCGCAAATATCTTGATACCACAAATTTCCATCGAAAAACAAAATCGTAATTCTAAGAAATTTCAACAGGTATCATGATACTTTGCACTGAATATGGCAACTATGCAATCTCTATCTAATAACAGTATACTGTATGAAGGCGATCTTTTTCATTATTTGCTTTTAAATGGCGTTGTTTTTACATGCTTTTTCCGTCCGATGACATCGACCGGAAATCAAAAGTATACTCATACATAAACAAAAGCAAAGGCTTTGGAATTTTCCCCCATGCAGCTCTGTCGTCGTGTTCTGAAGAATTTTGATCCCCAAGCTTTGTTCATGGAAATGTAAAGCACATTTGACCACAAGTTTTTTTCGTGAAATATAATTAACCTATCAGTTCTGGTGCAAATATGGCAGCAGACTTCCAGGAAAACAGTGGTGCCTACAGTCAACTCAATGAGTTGATTACACATGTGTTTTGTGTTCTATATATACCAACCTTCATTTTGATGTACATTTTGTGTATATCAGACATGTTAACTCTCCCGGAATGCCCGGGAAAATCCCAGAATTTCAGTGTAATTCCCGGCCTCCCGGACGGGAATCAGTTTTGGACCAAAAATCCCGGAAATCAACAGTCAAATATTTCGTTCACGTTGTAACTTATGAAAAACGTTCAGAGTCAAATCACATGCATTTCAAACTCTGGTAAAAACCCACAAAGCAGTAAAATATGGATTTAAGTTAAATTTATTTAAGAAAGGGGTATTTTATGATATATATTTCAACTGTGTTCATGTTTATTTCTGTGTTTCTTCTTCGGAGATTCATGATCAATGTGCGAGTGTCGAAGTGAAAATAGGTGACTTACTTTCAAAAAATTGAAAACTCCACCTTCTTTTAAATGCAGTTTTTGGAAATTAAAATATATGAAAAGGAATTAAATAATATATATTTATTTATTCCTTCACAGAATAGCTTTAATTCTCATCCCTTTTACAAAATCAAAACGTAAACAACAACTATTTAGCAGTTTAAAAGTAGGTTAAAGTCGCTTAGGATGCCGAAAAATTATGACTGCATATTTAAACACAATGAACTTATTTTCTAAGACTACATTCATTCTGTTGTGTTGACTACAGAACTGTTAACTGTTGGCCATCTGTACCCAGAAAATTTCGAATGGAATTAAAAAAAAAAATGTTTCAATGATGAAAAGAAAAGTTTTGTGTAGGGCACAAGCATCCCACATTGATAAAGATACTTTCTCAGTTCCAATGTTCTTGAAGTAACTGAATATTAGGACATCTTTTCCTGTTAACATTTCCAGACTTGAGAAATTATTAGCTAAGCAGACTTTGATAAGAGCAAACCAAAGGTGGAGGTGCTCTGTGGGACAGTGTGGGTGGGTGGTGGGGGGGGGGGGGGCTAATGAAGAACAGGATCCTGGGGGGGGGGGCAAATCAACAGTTATTTTATGATTTTTTAACATAGCATAAATGCATCAGCATAGTTGATAACTAGCTCTGGATATAATCTGGTGTTAATAGTGGTCCATGAGCTGAAAATTCACAAGTTTTTCCTTTTATTTTGTCCCCGCGTGAACTTTTCCCTGAAATCCATCCCATTTCCCTGAAAATCACCCTCAGGTTCCCTGAAAAATTATTCTGGAGGTTAACATGTCTGTGTATATTTAATTTGAATTGAAGGAATATCAGAGGTGTGATTTTTCAAAATAAACAAAATTTCATTACTTATATAGGTCCTTAATATTTATTTGTGGGGCAAAATTAGGATTCAAAGTGAGAACATTTTGTCAATCTGGATGTTGTAACTTGTAATTTGTATCAGTGGATTTATGATTAATCGAAATTTACCTCTTATAAAAAAGTACCATGGTAAATCCCAAAATACCCTGGTAATACCATGGTATTACCAGGGTATTTTGGGATTTACCATGGTACTTTTTTATAAGGGACTGTGTAAAAAAAAATATGTTCATTAGAATTTAGATAATAACTATTCTTATAAGTTATAGACTGGACCGACATGTATCATTGTATAGACTCTGTGAAGTCGATTCATTGTATTTTAGCGCTATTATAATTTATACCGTGTATAAAAAAAATATCGCCAGCGGTTGAAGCGACCAAGATGGGAGAGGCCGAACCGTCCTGGTCTGAAATGACTTGTGAACGTAAAATGCGGTAGCCTCGAGCATTGCCCTAATTATGGGGTAAAAATAGCAATAGATCAGGAAAAGTTGGTCGTGACCTAGTTTCAGAAACCACAGCCTCCAGCACTGCTTTGTCTTGTGGAGCACTTTCATGAAATACAAACACACCTGAACTGTTTAGTTATGATTATGAATAGTCAAATATTTTATTGCACTCCGATTGCACAAGTGCAAATCATATGACAAATTTGGAGACATGCAACTAACACTTACCAAAGAAAGCAAACACCTGGAAAACATGATTTCTCACGTTGAATCTCACGAATGGTACATTTAAATTACTTGCGGAACAAGAGAACATGCTCGCAGTAAATTACGCAATGTTGAAAAGGAAGTGTGGGTACTCGATTTCAAGAGATTGTAGGATAAAATGCCCTCGGACATAATGTCATCATCAGTTAAAATGCATGGCGGACAAAATGCCCTTAGGACATAATGTCCTCAACGGAGGACTTTTTCATTTTCCTCCCCAAAACAAGTACAGAAACATATAATTTTTAACAAACATATTTCAAAACTTATATGTTCTTTTTTTAATTGAGGGCATTTTGTTCAAGGGTTTTATGACCTGTGGGCCTGTCCACCGTACATATTTACTGAGAACAGTATGTCTGATGGCATTTTGTCCGAGGGCATTTGTCCGGGTATCTTTCAAGAGACCATAAACATGCGACCACACGATTCAGACGATTTAACCTTTTCAATCCGAGCTCCGCACCGTTTTCGCACAGGATCGTGATACGCGGCCTGAATTCCGAATACACCAGAACTGGTCTCTGACCAAAGCGTCCTCTGCAATTTGACTTAAACAGGCCGATACATTTTGACTCGAATCCTGACCAGTGAAAATCTGAGAAAACTGAAAAAAAATTCTTTATAAATATGTCACAATAATAGTCTTAAAATATGTTGGATAACCTTTGTTATCCATGAGAATCACTCCTGTTCTGGAGGATGGTTTGGTTCAAAGTGTTAGAAGACTGTTCGGTCACTTTGGAGGACAGTTCGAGTTAAATTGGAGACAGGTTGAGTCAAATTGCCGGTGGACGGTTTGGCCAGAGAACGGTTTGGGTGTAATTCCTGAATTCATAACTTTGATGATTCCTCCGTGAATTCGTACAGCAGACAAAACAATATTTCGAACGAGCCCCAAGGCCGCATGTTGGAAATATTAATTGGTCTCCCCCCAATAACAAATATGGAATCTTCCAAAATGCTGGCACTGAACTGGGGTGGAAGATACCACCAGGATTTATAGCGTTAAATAAGTTATGATATTTTTGACGTTGTACTGTTTTAATGGTTATATTTAACCTGAAAATGAGCGTTTGGTGTTTGTGTGCCATCAAGGCAGACGACTTTCATAATGCACAAGCCATCTTACAACACATGTAAAGACTGGACAATAAAGGTTTTTCTTATAGTTGCCATGGAGACAATGTTAACAATTTGGAGTACACACTGGTGTAGACTCTCTCTCTGAACTTTTAATCTCACTCCTAAAATATTCACTGAATTAAGTGATATCTTAGCATAAATCTGTGCTGCAACTTCAATGCTCAAACCGTAATTTGAATCCCTGACAGCAATGACTTGCCAAATGTCATCACCGATGTCTGGGGAGCGGGCTCCGAAGAAACCCGCCCCTCACCCCATCCATAGCAACAATCACACAACAGTCACAATATATAACAGAGGATAATTATCTTTCTCTCTTCTTATAACTCTTCTCAAATTTTCTTGTAACACCCTTATCAAGAAGACGCATGGAAATAGTAGACGAAGCATAGGAGGAATTGGTACAACCTACCTTTCTGTTAACATACACAGGAAACCACCTGGTCAGGCAAGGATTAAAACAAGCTTGCTTGCCTAGGACGAGTGTACATTTTAAATAAATAAACATTTGAATAAATATTTAACAGCCCTTTTAAGGGCTTTCAGGTGAGTGTTGTGTGTGTGTGTGTGTGTGTGTGTGTTTTGTTTTTTTTTTCCTTCCACCACCCCGTCATCTGTTCCCCCTGAAGGTAGACCAGATGACCAAGGCTCAGCATCCACCCTCCATTATAGGCTGATGGATGACTCCCGGCTTCAAAAACACATATCGGTGGACTTTTCCCTTTTTATAGCCGTTCTGGATAACATGCTGGGGCTGCCCCCAAACCAGCGACTGTTTGGGTCTCTTTTTCTTTTCTAAAACAACCAACAAACCGCGGTTTCAGTATTACCATAAATATGTCCACGTATCTAAGCAAACCCAGAGCAGAATTCTTATAGTTGTGCATTATTCCTAGTCACCTTCTAGTTCGAGGTTCTCGGGGGGTCTGCTGTGCATTATTTGGCTTTGGTTCTCAAAAGCCTGCCGCTGTAAGTAGCAGCTAGTTTTATGAAACTATTGAAACGCAATTAAAAGACATACGAACCAAAACCCTAAACAGGTTCCAAGACTAAGATAGTGAATTAATGGTACCTAGAGCTAAATGAGCACCGACCACTTAAATGAAAAACAAAAAAGTCACAGAAAAATAAAATTATACAATAGAATTAAAGTGCGTGGAGTCCACGGGGATTGCCTCGCTACACAATGAGAACTTTAGGATTGAATCTGTGAGGACTGCATTACAACTCTGCGTGTGAGGAATGGGCTACAAAGAAACCCTCCCCTCGCCATATCAATATCAACAATCATACAACAGTGACAATATACAATGGCGGATTCCTATCTTTCTCTCTAATACAGATATGGAGGTGTGGAGTCAGTGAGTATTGCGAAGCTACTCATTGAGAACTTTAGGATTTAGCCTGTGAGGATTGTCTCGCAACTCTGCGTGTGGGGAGTTGGCTACGAAGAAAACACTGCCATCGCCCCATCAATAGCAACAATCACACAAAACTCAATATACAATAGAGGATTTTTATCACTCTCTTCCTATAACTTTTCTAACTGAACACTCTCAAATTTTCTTGAACCACTCAAATCAAGTTGACACCAGGAAAAAGTAGACGAAGCGCAGAAGGGATTGAAACAAGTTTTTTGTTAACAAACACAGGAAACCAAACACCAAGCAATGATTGAAACAAGCTCGCCTGGCTGGGGCTAGTGTACATTTTAAATAAATAAACATATGAATAAAGATATAACAGCCCTTTGTAATAAATAAACATATGAATAAAGATATAACAGCCATTTTAAGGGCTTTTGGGTGTATGTGAGTGTGGTTGGTTGGGGGGGTCCTCCCAACACCACGTTATCTGTTTGTTACCCCTTAAGACAGACCAGATGGTCAAGGCTCAGCATCTACTCTCCCTTATAGGCTGATGGATGACTCCCAGCTTTCAAAACACATATCGGTGGATTTTTTCCTTTTTTATAACCGTTATGGATAATATATGCTGGGCTGCTCCCAAACCAGCGACTGTTCGGTTTTCTTTTTTCTAAGAAATTATCATAAATATGCCCACTTCTACTTTTAGTGGTATCTTGATTTTTGATTCTTTTGGTTTCTTTTTCTTTTTTCTAAAACAATCATCAAACAGCGGTTTGAATATTACCATAAATATGCCCACGTTTCTAAGTACAACACAGAGCAGAATTCTTGTAGTTATGCACAATTCCTAGTCACCTTCCAGTTCGAGGTTCTCGGGGGTCTGCCGTGGATTATTTGGTTGGATTCTCAAAAGCCTGACGCTGTAAGTAGCAGTTAGCTTGATGGAGCCCCGCAAATGAATGTTTTATTGACTGGGTTGTGACTAATTACAATAAACGCCCCAACAATTACCTAAAATTACCGAAATAGACCTATTCGGGCTCAGTTTCTTTCAGAAGTCTGAAGCCCTGGTTACTGCTCACCTCAGGCTCTATTCCTTGCTTTTCCTGGCTATCCTTACCTGGGCAGTATATCTATTACCAGCTATTTCTTGTTCTGATTTCTGTCCACTACCTATCAAAGTGCTTTATTTTTCTTAGTTTGTATCTGCCTGTGCAAAGTTATCCTTCTTGTGCCTATATCGTTCTTAAGAAAAGGTCTGAAAGTTAATCGAGTTGTAACTGGAAACAGCATTTCCAGGACAACTTGAATCTTATTGAGCAAATATGCTATCGAGTAATTGCTTAAAAGATTTTTACCTTGTCCTTAGCGCGTATTTGACGACACCTACGGTATGGTTTGGGTACTTTTAAAGGAAACATTTTGGAGGATAGTTATCCGAGGGAGAGTTATGGCTCTTCGTACATGCTCAGTTTCTGCTCTCTATGGCTTTCATAGTACCAAGACCACTACTGTTGACATGTCCATAGTCACCATTATATGTCATATGATTAGTTTCTACGGCATTAGCCCAGTAAGGGAGCCCAGCGGTTCAGTGGTTACGGAATTGGACTTCAAACCGAAAGGTCCACTGTTCGATCCCCACCCTGTGCAACTCGGGCAGGTCACTTAATCCCGATTGCCTACCTGGGGGCACGCTGGCGCTATGTACAAGGCGTACTAGACGTTGATGGTGCACTGGTTTTCAACCAGCTAACTTTGCATGGGTGAGTTAGTATATTGGGAGTCTGACAGTTGCTCGCCGTTGCTCGATGGTTCTCTCCGAGTACTCCGGTTCCTCCATCCCTAAAACAATCCGACAAGAGGTGACCCTGGCTGTTGAAAGTGTCGCTAAACCCTAAACCTAAAATAAATGAATAAAAATATAAATAAATTAAATGAGTATTATAGTATTCTAACACACTTTCAGTCTTGTATCATTACTACTGAGGAATAGCTCCGTTACTGGTTTGCTATCTCTGAACCTGTCCCGATCTCTACCATCGACCTTGTCTTTAGTAGACTCAATCAGATCACTTTACAGCGTCTAACTAACCATTCAGACGACTCTACTCATCTTCTTCCCACCCGCTATCATTACAGTCATAACGGCTACGGGACATACGTGTAGAAGCCATAGGCTGATATCCTATGATATCCTCGAATACATGTACCTGGATGGGGATGTGGGGGACTTGAGGTTAGACATCATTGAGGGTTTGAATCGTGACCCTCGTGGCCTCATACGACAAAGGTGTGCATGCCTTGGGCTAGTATCCTCTGACAGATACCCTGAAGTGCATGGATGAGGATGTGTGGACTTCAGGGCAGACCCCATTGAAGGACTACCCCACGCGCCTGTATGATGAATTGATGCTAGATGAACTGACACATGTCGATCAATGGTTTCGCCTGCCGATGGCGCACACGCACGGCGCAGGGCAAGGCCTTTTCGACCCTTCTCTTACGTTTTCAGTTTTTAGAAATTTCACACAAATCGCAGTCACGTTCAGTCGCAGTAGAAGAGGAGAGGGTGCGGGGACAGGCTTGTGGTGTTTTCCTCAGGCAAGTATAATCTGCCACTTGTGCTGATGGATCGTTGAGGCCTTCCTCGGCAAGGATAGTCTGCCTCTGGCTAATCTGAAATAAGAAGAACGGACCTGGTGAATATATACTCTCCCAAAAAAGAAAGTGTGCATGCTAAAAAATAACACTAAAAAAAAAGATATATATCATTTTCATTCAAGGAAATTTTATTCAATCACAAGATGAATCAATTTGTGATCAACACGAGAAATTTCATTACGCTACGACGAATACTCTTGGTGCCATGGAGAGTCAAAGACACTGAGGGTCAAACACAAAAAAAGAGAGTCAAAGACACTGAGGGTCAAACACAAAAGTCACACACTCAATATCTGGTATGACCACCGTCTGCATCGACTACTGCTGTGCATCTACGCCTCATGGAAGCGAACAAGTTAGCATGGAAGTGTTGTGGGATGTTGTTCCATATTCTAATAAGCTGTCTTTGGAGTTCCACAAGTGTTGACGGTGCATGGGGAAGCCGGCGTAGCTGACGTTTCATTTCGTCCCATACGTGCTCAGTGGGTGAGATATCGGGCGAATTTGCGGGCCAGGGAAGAACATCCACTTGTTGTTGCTGCAGATACTGTTGAACAACACGAGCTGCGTGGGGTCGGGCGTTGTCCTGCTGTAGAATGACGCCGGGGCCGTGACGTTGCAGAAATGGGACAACAACAGGTGTAAGCACTTCATCACGATATCTGGCTGCATTGAGATTGCCATCAATAATGACCAGCTCAGTTCTGTTACGGGCAGTGATGCCACCCCACACCATGAGAGACCCTCCCCCATAACGGTTTCGC
This sequence comes from Pictodentalium vernedei, assembly GCA_031216915.1. Classification (NCBI taxonomy): domain Eukaryota; kingdom Metazoa; phylum Mollusca; class Scaphopoda; order Dentaliida; family Dentaliidae; genus Pictodentalium; species Pictodentalium vernedei. The sequence goes on from CM062289.1 coordinate 152,704,982, forward strand.
TCCACGACACATGGATCTGCGTAGCGTTCGTTTCGACGTCTGTACATTCTCTGGCGGCCATCTGATGATGGAAGATGGAAACGACATTCATCTGTGAATAAAACACGTCGCCACCAGTGTAAGGGATGCCTGAGATGTTGTCTACACCACTGCAGTCGAGCACGACGATGACGTAACGTCAAAATCGGACGAATTGCAGGTCTTCGAGGACGTAAGCCGTATTCTCTCAGCCGGTTGATTACTGTTTGAGGATGTATCCGTCTCAGGTTAGGGATGTTCCTGGCTGTCGTCGTTGCCGTTTGTTGCCGGTTCCGGAGATGGACGACACAGATATACCGATCTTGTGCAGGGGTGGTAGCTGGGGGTCTCCCGGAGCGGGGTCGGTCTCGAACGTCATCATCTTGTGCATGTCGATGGACTAGCCTGTCTACAGTGTTACGGTGGCAGTTCAAATGCTGGGCAACCTCTCTGTGTGTTCTGCCAGCTCTAATCATACCCAGAGCAAGGAGACGTTGATTCATTGTCAATCTTGGCATGCTAATGTGGAGTCGTTTTAACAGCAGCGCAAGTTTGAATGTGAACGATAGGAAGGCCTTACTTTAGTGTTTAAATACCCAAGGATTCACACTGCTGCGTGAATTGTCAGACGTTTATGCAATTTTAACGGGGAAAGCCTTTTTTGTGTTCAATATAACTTATTCATGAACAGATTAACACTCTTTACACCTACTAAATTGTTTTGTTTTTTTTTTTGGAGTTTGATCAATTTCTGCAATGCACACTTTCTTTTTTGGGCGAGTATACAATCGTACCCTAAACTCAGAGAACGGCCCCTCTCGGGGCACCACCAAAAGACCCTAACTTCCCTGGTTCGGGGGTTTGTTAACCTACTTGGCGTGGACAAAAATGCGCCCTGGGGACATTTACGAAAAATGCCATAAGGAGGACGAAGGACGAACGCTCTACTCGGATGGAGTAAAGGATGATAGAAATCTGTAACGGTTATAGTAGTTCCATACCGGTTGGTGGGAGCAGAGAAAAAGAAAAAGCATGTCATGTGTGTTTAAGTTTGTTGTCTGGCTTCAGGTCTTGTGTACTGTTGAGTCTTCAGGCAAGTAAAGTCTGCCACTTATGGTCTGTTGTTCGATGGAGCCGTGCTCGGCACGTATAGTCTGTCTTGGGCTCTACTGTTAGTCCGTTCTGTGGTTGTGCATTGGTCATCGGGGTTGTTGTGGCTCGTCAGTTCATCTGTGACTGTAGGCTCGGTAGTGTTGTTGGTCGTCGAGTTGACAGTGCTGATCTGAGATTCAACCCGAATTTGATCTTCTCTTTTCGCAGATGTGGTTAGTTTCTGAGATCTTCGGCGCTGTAGGCGTCTTCTGTTTCACTGTTTGTTAACTTGTCTGAAACAAGAAAACGTGGAAGGTGAGACGTCCCCCGCCTTGCCCCGTTTGGCTGCCCTGCCCACTGATTTACCAGAGAGTGGTTTTTAGCAATGCCAGCTGGTGACATCAAAAGGCAAAACACCGCCTATCGGTTCTTGCTGTCCTATCATTTATTTTAATTAATTGCGTGAATCTGTCTAGCCAGAGTGCAGTTCGCTTATACCCTGTAATACCAGAGCGAAATATCAAAAGGCAACACACCGCCCGCTGGTTCGAGGTACCCTAACATTTATTAGTCGAGTTGTGACGAAGTCAAACTCTACTTATAGTTTGATGAATGGCGGGCGGGCGCTTGGGCGGTTCTCGGGCGGGCGGTTGGGCGGTCGTAAACAATCGGTTTCCGGATGATAACTTGATAATGGTTCAACCCATGTTCATGATATTTCACAGGTAGGTTGGTATTGGTGAGCGGAAGAACCCTGTTAATTTTGGACTTGCTTGGTCAAAGGTCAAGGTCACAGTGACCTTGAACATAGTAAATTGTAAACAATTGGTTTCCTGATGATAACTTGACTACGGTTCAACCCACATTCACGAAACTTCATATGTAGGTTGGCCTTCGTGAGCTGAAGAACCCTGTTTATTGTGGACTCACTAGGTCAAAGGTTAAGGTCACAATGACCCTGAATATAGTAAATCAAAACAATTGGTTTCAGGATGATAACTTGATAATGGTTCGACCCGTGTTCATGAAACTTCATAGTTAGGTTGGCATCAGAGAGAGGAAGAACCCTATTTATTTTGGACTCGCTAGGTGAAAGGCCAATGTCACAGTGACCTTCAGTATAATAAATCGTAAACAATTGGTTTCCGGATGATAACTTGATAAGGTTTCGACCCACGTTCACGAAACTTCATAGGTAGGTTGGCATCAGTGAGAGGAAGAAATCAATTTATTTTGGACTTGCTAGGTGAAAGGTTAAGGTCACAGTGACCTTCACCATAGTAAATCGTAAACAATTGGTTTCCGGACGATAACTTGATAATGGTTTGACCCACATTCATGAAACTTCATAGGTAGGTTGGCACAGGTGAGTGGAAGACCCCTATTTATACTGGACTCACTAGGTCAAAGGCCAAGGTCACAGTGACCTAGAACATAATAAATCGTAAACACTTGGTTTCCAGATGATAATTTGACAATGGTTCCACCTACGTTCATGGAACTTCATAGGTAGGTTGGCATTGGTGCAAGAAAGAGCCCTTTTTATTTCAAGATCACAGTGACCCTTCACATAGTCACTTGTAAACAATTGGTTTCCGGACGATAAGTTGATAATGATTAAACCCACTTTTGTGCTTTCACAACTCGACATTGGATCGGTGATCCTATCGGCATTTTTTTACTTTAGTAGTGCGATTTGGAAACCTATCCCACTGACTTCACATAGTGCAATGACGTGCAGTGTTCGCTGGTATCCGGTAGTACCAGAGCGAGGCATCGAAAGGCAACACTCCGCCTGCTGATTCGAAGTGCTGGTTTCCCTGGGTGTTTAGTGCTGGTTTCCCGGAGACCCGATTTAGGGAGTTAAAGGGGGGGGGGGGGGTATCTTGGTTGGTCACCTAAGTTAAGTAGCGGCCTGGTGACGAACCAGCTACACCGAAGCGTACGTGGAGTTTAGTTGGGGAAAGGATTTGTAGACCGACCGAGAAGTGAGACAGCCTGCTTACCAGACTCAGTCACACCGCGGTGGTGTATCACTGCTTTCTCTCTCTCTCTCTCTCTCTCTCTCTCTCTCTCTCTCTCTCTCTCTCTCTCTCTCTCTCTCTCTCTCTCTCTCTGGGGGAATGGGCTGTCACTCAAGAATCGTCCAGGTCAGCAGCTGTCCGGAAGCAGCCGAGCCGAGCTGACATTAATCCAACCAGACCGGTACTGGAGCGATTGAACTTGGTTTTATATTGTTTACCTTCTCGACTATTTGGGGTTTTTGCCGGCTGGCACAGATCTTGTTTAAATCGTGAATTAGGTTACTATCTTTGAGGCGATCGCGGTTTTGGCAGCTTGTGTTTCTAGCTGGTCTTTGATGGAATCAATGCCAGCTCGTTCGTGGAGTTTGGTGAATGTGTCAAAGGGCGCGTGGGGAGAGGGCGACGCAGAGCGCGTGGTTTTGGACTCTTTGAAGTTTAAGCATGTTGGCTTTGTTTGTTTCACTGACGACTAATGCTTTGTTGAGTTTTAGCATGACTGCTTCGTTAGCACCGGCGGGGGGGGGGGGGGGTGAGGGTTGTGGAGCATTTTTAGAAATTCTTTTAGTCACTTTAGAGGCAATGTTTGTTGTGTGTTTATCGAAGGTAAGTCATTGGTCTAGAGTAATACCGAGGAATTTCTCCTCGGTGCTTACTGGAAGGACTTTGCCCTGTAATTGGAGCTCAAAGTCACTATTTTTAGTCCATCGAGTGAAGTCTAAACGTTCAATTTTATTAACATTGAGTTTGATACTACAGTTGGTACACCGGCGCTCGAGGCTGTCGAGTGCGCTCTGTTTTTTTTTCAATGTGGGAGGTTCGACCACCTGAATCCCATTATCCGTTGTCATCAGAGAATTGAGAGATTTGGACCCTGCTGTTGGTGATTTCAGGTCGTTGACGTAGATTATGAAGGGAAAGGGACTGATGACGGGGCCTTGGGGTACAGGCTTCGAGGGGAACTTCCCATGAAATTTCCTTGTTGATATGAACCTTGATTTTCCTGTCGTTTAAAAGGGCGAAAGAAGTCCTAATAGTTTAATGGGGAGGTTGAGTTTAGAGAGTCTGTAGCGAACTCCGTTGTGTCAGACGGACTCAAATGCCTTTTGAACATGAAGTAGGATTGCGGAGCCTACTTGTTGGTTTAGAATGGTCGTTTTCATGAGGTCGTCAAGGCGATGGATGTGCTCCATGCCTTCTTGTCGGTTCATGTAGGCTGTCTGCCATTTATTAAAGAAATTAGTGTCTTCTAGGCGCTCCCTCAGCCGATTGGATAGGACTGACACATCTAGGTCTAGGCACAATATATAGTAATAAATGACAGGGTGTACATAAATAGAGACATACGATTGGTTCGTTAGCTACAGCAAAGTAATCTGGTTGAACCTGCTAAGCACTTAGCCGGGACGGGAGCAGAGATAGTTAACAAGCATGTAGTAGCGATACAAATCAACAATGGAAGCTGGTCATATGAGAGAAGGTTGCGACTAGTGACAAGTCAGCAATAGTGGCCTTAAAGATACGAAGGCTATGAGGTGATCAAGAAGACAACATCCGAACAGGTGATGGGAGCCATGGCTATTCTGAGACAGCTATCCTCTGATAATTATCCTCAGATGGTATCCTTAAAAGGTATCCCCCTAAAGTTTATTACCATGTTGTGGGTATCCACAAATACCATATGATGATACATGAGTCCTGCAAGGAGTCAATCATTCGAGCAATTGCTCGATAGTTTATTTGCTTGATAAGATTTGAGTCCTCCAAGCAATGCCGTTTCTAGTCACTGCTCGATTAACTTTCAGACTTAATCCTAGGAATTAAACAAGACCTCGTTATACACAACTTAGGGAGACGATTTTTATAGGTAGAGACAGACTACTGGAAATAAATCAGTTTCATTGGTCGGGGGAATAGGTCGGTACCAGAGTTAGTTAGGACTAGTTAGATTTCTAAGGTGAGAGCAAGGAATAGGGTCTGTGGAGGCAGATAAAGCCAATTTCGGTAACTTTAGGTAATTATGAGGGAAACACGTGTGACCCCAACAACACGCGCTGCGCTTGTGCTTTGGCACTGTGTATCACCATTCAATGACGCCACCCAACGGCGGCTTACGCTACCATGGCAATCCGACATCATGTCATATAAAATCCCCTGGTAAGATCCCTGCAAAACACATTTGCTACCATTTACCGCATTAGAGAGTTCGCAGTTACAGGCAAATTGCTCGGTGGTCTCTGAGTACCCCGATATCTCCATCCCGTAAAACTGTCAGGCCATGAGCATGGCAGTAGAAAGAGTCGTTACAAAGTAAAAACCATTCCATTTGCGATTTTACCGACCCTCATCTGAAGAAGCCATTTTACTACTTGTCCACTTTTTCCATGTGAGTAGTATGTCAGGGGCTTTTCACTCCTCCTCAGCAGGACCCGGAAGCTACGTCATGTCACGTGACCCAGTGGCGTCATGTTATGTTGTCATGTTAACCATCGTGAGCGGCCATGTTGTGATGTCATCTCCATAGTGATACGTGGTCTGAGTATGCATGTGCAGGTCGTGTTGTTAGGGTGATACGTGTTTCCATCTTCCATTTTATATACTAGAAGCCGCCATCTTGGTTTCTGTGGTAGCACGTGGTTGCTGTTACCCAAATGACTACAATAGGACCAGGGTATGTTCGGTGGGTATGTTCCTTTGTATAAGAGTGAATCTAATTACCATAACCAACCCGACAATCGCTCCAAACCACCAAAATCTACCCAAAAACAACTTTATTTACTACAGATTCCTTTCTAGGATCGTCATACCATGGATTATAATAGTAGCACATAGTGCTATAGGATGGACAGGTCTCTAGCGGTATGTTCTATTACACTGGAGTACTTGTTCAGATTTTCCTAGAATCCCATTTTTCTGTCTGTGATAGATGCTACTCTAACATTAGCAGTCTATCTAGTCCAAACTATCCTTGGTTCCATTGTCCAAGTCTTATAATCACCAGAACATGGTTTCTCATAACCTGTATGCAGAGTTATCTCCCTTGTGTACAATGAAAACCTATATGATTCCTAAAACCAAGAATCTATCGAGTAGTTACTGATAAGTAATTGCTCAAATGACTCGAATCCCATGAGCAAATGAGCTATAGAGCAATTGCTCGGCTGAGTGACTCACACGTATGACTCTTATGCTCCTCTGGGTATTCGAGGATACATATGACATGGCAATATATCATTTGAGGATACCTTTTGAGGATACTTTTTATAGGATACCTACATGAGGATATCTATTTGAAAATAGTTATGGATACTATACTGCTTCTAGACCATCCATGATCTTCATAGCTTCATGACCACTACTTCTCCACTGTCACTATTATCTGTCCTACAGTTTCTAGCCATTAACTGAATTATAAGTATGTGTAGGGGCCATATGTGCACATGGAGGTCATGAAGCTAACATCAAGTCCCCATATGCTCATGTGAAGATCTACCCTATGTTAAGCTATATTCTTGACAGTCATCTCCCACAGCCATGGGATCTTGATGGACTCATTGATAACAACACAATTTGTACATTTTAATTTATTTTATTCAACAAAGTACAACTTTTTATGGAAACAGTTTCTTCTATGGTATGTAGATTGTCAGATATTCATAAGCAGTCTTTTTTGCAGGTTGAGCATCTTCTCAGTCGTTTGCAACAGCCTCTCCACAAATGATTACATGGTCGAGGAGCAACATTGGCTTCAACTTATAAGCAGACACAACATTTTGTTCTCCATGAATCTTCTATATTCAGAACTTCTTCGATGTCCACTTCTTCTTGAATTTTTTCAGCGTCCATGAATTCAGGTGGTAAATTATGAATGTAACATCACTGCGGAGAATATTTTCAGTGTTCTGCTATTACATCATCTTCTGTTTCCCAGAAACGAACAATAATACCACAATGAAAACATTGAGTTCTGTCTCCTGTCCCCAAATAAAAGAATCCAGCTTTTGTCAGTTCATTCGGGGTTTTCCCACTTTCACGTGGTAACATGAATTAGAATATCTTAACACGATTTTCCTCCAATGCATACTTGATGTGTTTTGGTGGTCTCTGTTCTAGTGTTTTTCTTATTATAGCTTCATCGGAACATCACGAAAATAAGTTTCGAATGAAACGCTCATTCTCTCTACAAAGTCTCTTGGTTTTGTTGGTTTGTTGATTCTCTTTCAAAGATGGAATAGTGAACATTCTTCAATCTTTTTTATCTTCATTCTTCCTTAGTTTTCTTTCTCTCTTTGGTTTGGGTTCTCCTATTTCAAGACTCCTCTTCTTTGCAATATTCACTGCTTTGGTCACTTGTTCCCAATCTCTCTTGGTAAACTGGAACCCAATGTCATTCTTGAACAGTTGAATTTGTAAATGTTTGTTGAGTTTAGAGACGGTCACATTCATAGACATCCTTTTTTTCTTTTGCTGTCGTAACACAAATGAGCAGAAAGCCAAGTGTGCTCTTTTTATAACTTTTCTTTAAAACAGTGACATTGTGTGTGTGTGTGTGAAATATTTTAGTAGGAGCAGGAGTGAATGCATTAGTGAATGTTTGAAAATATGGGTATGAAAGAATGGCAAATGAAAGAACAAATGGCTAGTGTAAGAATGAATGGGTGTGTGGATGTAATCTAGCATGCAACTGGAAAGCATTTTTTTATGAAGAGGTGACATATAGGTCCAAAGGGCTGAATGTTTTTTAATAAATATATATATGAATGTTAATACTGTATAGCACATGTCACGTTAATAAAGATTTACTAAACTAAATTAAGCTAGACATCTAGTGGTAGGTTTCATATGTGACGTCATTAACCAACACATCATTATCCATTAGATCAGTCATAAACATCTTGGATTTGGTTTCAGTTGGTACACTGCGACAGCAATGTTTCAAGTAAAACAGGCAGTATTGTCCACACACTGATAATGGTCCTTGGAGGTGTTTTGAATTATACTTCCAATATCTAGAATTCCTCTTCAGAAAATTCTTGAATGGGGGTAGTAATCCACAGGAATAAAAGTACTCTGCGCCATTGTGACACACAATTTTTTAAAAAAAACTTTTGAGATCTGGATCCGTGTTGGCTATCAAAGCCACGCATCTGTGATCTGTTAGTCTTCTTGGTAATTTGTTTATTGCAAATACACCCAAACATATTGTCGCCAAACAACTAACTGATCAATGAGCATTCTCTTACTGCAAGGTGTTCATGTCGAGTAATCGAAAATCACTTGTCTATCCTTGTCCACTTCTATGATGTTCTGGAATTCTACATATACCTGTAAGTTGATTGTAGTTGGTAAAGGGTTTTTGAAATGGACTTCTGGTCTCAAGGTTCCTCTCTTCATCAGATCGAAGTGTTCCCCGTGTGCTAGGTCTGGAGTCAGGTCGAATACGAATAGGGTGTATCCATTTATGTACTCTTCTCAGCTGATGTGGTTTCCTTCATTCTCATACATTTGTCCAGTCCCTTGGAACAGGGTCGCATAACATCTCTTCGTTGAAGGTAAGTCTTTGGTCCTTTGGTTGTTGGAATGCAGGATCCGGTCTTCTTCTGTTTCCTTGGTGTTTCTAGTGGAATGATATTGCATCTTCTTTTGGTTTTCTTTGTCAAATCACGTTTCTTGTTTGGTCCCACGTATGGTTCATGAGTCGACCGTACAAGGCATTCCTGTTGAATTGATAAGTAACACAAACGTCCTGTTTTCACATCTCGAGTCAGATGTTTTCAATATTCCCAAGTATAGTCAAGTTCCAGTATGTTCATCAACTCCCGTATTTTTCGAAATCGTAATGAGTAGTTGTTCCGACAGTGTTCTTTTTGACCAATCAATTCTTGGGGTATGTTAGTATCTCTCAGGGCTTCGGACAACACTTCCCATCCCTTAGGTTGGAAAGATTTTCGTCTTCTGAGCAAATCGTTTAGAAGACCTGTTACATTTGACCCGACAACTGTTTGATCTTTGTGGAATAGTTTGCCCTTCTCATTCCAAGATATATTTGGGTCATTTCTGATACGATTAAACAACAACTTTGCCTTTTTCTTCATAGTTATAGGTACAGAATCGAGAATGTCTTGATTTGTAGTGTCTTTCTCAGATTCGACTTTGATGGGTTGAGTGGACATTGCCTTTTACTGAAATGTGAATTTCCTTTGTAAAACTTGATTATATTGTTTCATCTTTTTGTCGGATGTGAAGAAAGGGGCATTGAGAATATCTCTCATTTCTCGATCCAACTATGAAACAGCCCTTTCATTCGGTTGTCTTGAAGCCTGTTGTAGACGTTCCAATAACCTTGGTTCTACCAACATGTACCTCTTCTGTTCTGTTCCCTTCTTTGTTGTAAAGGGCTGGTGTAGTGGTTCTTTCATCTGTTTCGGATTACTTTGGTTCAAGGGTGTGAGCGGCCACATGTTTTCTGTTCGGAGTATTGGTGCCCACAAGTTTCTGATTGGTTCAACATACTGATACAACTGTTGTACTTCAAGCAGTTCCAATGGATCTATGTATTAAATTTTTTTGTATTAAAAACATGTCCAACTTAGCAATTCAGATGTTTAGTTCTTTTCTCAATTTTTCAAACATTTACAACAGAGAATTTCTTAGTGATGATGATTTATTTCTTTGGTTATACAATACGGGTAACCTAAAAGATACCAGAAATCAATTTCTTTTTTAAATTGAAAGGTTTGAATGAAAATAAAGATGTGTATTGTAATGTTTCTAATTTGAATGTCTTTGTCCATGTACTTTCTACATGTAATACATGTATCAATGTAAGGGAGAGAACTGCGAGAGGGGGGGGGGGGCACAGTGGCTCAGTTGGTAGAGGTGCAGTCTTGCAAGCCGAGAGATCCTCGGTTCGAATCCCACCTGTGGCAACCGCGTTGTGTCCTTGGGCAAGATACTTCACCCCCACTGCCCACGTAGGGGCACGGTGCGCTGTGTACTAAGGTGTACTGCACGTCGATGGTGCACCTGTCTTCAACCAATGCTAATCCTGCTTGTGTGGAGTTAGTATGTTGGGGAGCTGGCAGTTGCTCGCCATTGCTCGGTGGTTCTCTCCGGGTACTCCAGCTTCCTCCACTCGTAAAACTGTCGTGGTCATGATTAGCCATTGTGCAGAAATAAGTGGCCTTAAACACCAATAAATAAATAAATAAATAACTGCGAGAGAAATACAGAATACAAATGTCTGTGTCCAGTACAACAAGCTTTGTTTTATGTTACATACATACTTCTAATTTGCTTACATTACCATATTGGCGACGGGAATGAATACGAAACTCAGGGGTATATCAGATTTATAAATGATAATATCCGTGATCAAGTCATAGATAAATGTGCTTTGAGGACTGTTAGACTTCTTGAAAACGGCTCAACTCTTACACTGCAGCAAACACGAGAAATTGCCCGAACTTTTAAAGCTGTAGATCAAGCAGCTGCTGCTTTGAAAGTGCTTTGATTACTGATACACATAATGCTGCTCACATAAATAAGATACATCAAGGCACTCGTCCGAAGCATAAATTTTTGAAACAACCAGAACGATGCCTCACAAACAACCGCCTGTTTCAGATTCTCAGTCAAATAAACTGTCTTGTTTTAGAAGTGGTTGGTCAAATAAGCTGTCTTGTCTTAGATGTGGTGGGTCTTTTTCACATCGTCCAGATAAGCCATGTGCAGCCAATGGCAAATGGTGCAATGGGTGTCATCTTTTAAATCACTTTCAGAAAGTACAAAGCAGCTTTCCATACTGCCTCGGAAAGTACAGCACATTGAGGTAAACTCACAACTTCTGATGTTAAAAACAAAGAAGAAGAAGCCTACTCGGTTTTTTTTCTACAAACACAATTTGAACAGCCTCAGCTACATGTAATTTCACCTTGTCCATCCGAATACATTAACAGTGAGGTGTTTCCTATGGTTGAACGATTCGAACAAGAGTACACTTTTCCAATCACTGCAAATTCCGATCAAGCATGAGTGACAGTTGTTATTGACAATACTATCAAAGAAACTTTTCTTTTGGGCCGTGGTACAACCATCAACTTGATGAGTGAAAAAGCTATGTGCAAATGGAACAAACAGCATACATTGCTGCCAACTAATATGAAATTATACCCGTATGGCAGTCGTGAATGATTACCAGTATTAGGAAAGTTCAGTGCTAAACTGATAGTGAATGAACAATCAATTCAAAATGATATATTTGTGATGCATGGTGATGCAGCAAATTTTTTGAGTTACCCCACTGCAAAACAATTGAATGTTTTACATATTAATTTTGATACTGTTGAACATGTTTGAAGCACATGAGCAGATGCAAACAACAATATAAAAGCTGCATACCCCGACATTTTTGTAAAAACAGGCAAATTGAATGATAGACAAATAAAACTTCACATCAATGAAACATTGCCTAGTATAATTCAGTGAAACCGGAGAATATCGTTTCACATGAGAAAGACTGTAGAATGACAACTTTACAACTATCTACACAACAACATAATCGAGCAAGTCGAAAATGGTTCGATGCCTTGGGTTTCAGCTTTACATCCTGTACCAAAACCTAATCAGCCAGATGAAGTAAGACTGTTGATATGCATGCTGTAAACAAAAGTATTTCAAGAGAACAGCATTTTTTCCAACAATTGATGACATTATAGCTGAAGTAAATGGATCAAACGTATTTTCACGTCTCGACATGATTTCAGCTTTTAGTCAGTGCGAACTTCACCCAAACAGTCATTATACGTCATGACCTTATCTACTCATGTTGGCCTTTTCTGCTTCAAGAATCTTACGATGGGTGTTTCTGAAAGCTCCGAGATATTTCAAAATGTGATGAGTGATGTGCATAAAAATATTCCTCCTGTGATTCATCTATCTGATGATATTCTTGTGCATGCAGCTACTACAAAACATCATGATGAAAGTCTTCTTACAGTGCACAACTATCTTAGAGAGAAAGGTTTAGCCCTTCATAGTGATAAGCATGTTATTCGCCAAAAGTGTGTGGAGTTCTTTGGATACATATTCTCAGATGAGGGTATGTCTGTGCATCCTACAAAAATTGAGGCAATTATAAAATTTCCCAGACTCACAAATGAGAAAGAAGTTCATAGTTTTCTTGGCCTTGCCCAATATCGCGTGCAGATGTTTCCAAATTTTCTGACAAAAAGTGCTCCTCTTCATCAGCTGACATGCAAATCAGCTGAATGGCAGTGGAATTCTGAGCAAGCAAATGCATTCTGTGAAATTTAAAATGCACTGTGTTCCGACACAGTGATGGAGTATCTCGATATTAATAAGAATACCGAAATTCTATGTGATGCTTCTCCAGTTAGGTTAGGTGCGATTCTGACTCAACGAGATGCAAGTGGTTCAGTGTAAGTTATTCCTATGCATCTAGACCTCTTTCCACTACTGAGCAGAAATATTCGCCGATCGAACACATAAGCTTAGCAATATGTTGGAGTGTTATGCTTTTCCATCCATTGTATTGTAGTATTGCCGATGGTAGAAAAGAGCTGTTGAAAATGTCTGAACTCCCAAAAGCTCCATGGACTGAGATATAAGCATTGATTTTGCCGATCTTCCAAATTCTGAATATCTACTGGTGGTAATAGATGATTACTCGTGACTTCCTGAGGTCAAAATAGTTTCGCCAGTGGCAGCTAATGCAGTCATTCCTAAGTTGGACCGTATATTTGCAACATTTGATCAACCGCAGATTGTGAAAAGTGATAATGGCCCGCCTTTCAATAGTCATGATTTTCAACAATTTGCTTCCAACTCTGGTTTTAAACAGCGCAAAATTACCCTGTATTGCCCAAAGGCAAATGGAGAGGTAAAGCATTTTATGCAAACACTAAAGAAAGCAATTTGTAATGCTATAATTGAAGGCAAGGTGTGGAAGCAAGAACTTTATCATTTTCTTCTCAATTACTGTACCACACCCCATTCAACGACATCAGTTCCACCAGCTATCATTTTGTTTGGTCGTCCCATGCACACACGATTACCTGAGATTACACCCAAGGTCAGTGATGATATAATTTGCGACCACGATACAGCTCAGAAAAAGACCATGAAAACAAACGCAGCAGCTAAAGTTAACTTTATAGCCCAAGAACATTAGGTTTCACTAGGGAAAAAAATCGGAGAAAGCTGATTTTTTCAGGGAATGTCGAGTACATGTCACTGAACGATTAGACAAAAGTCCCCTAAAATCCCAGTTGAGCTTTTTTTCTGCAGCCTTTTTTCGAAAACGCGTTTGAAAAAAAAAAAAAAATCGCACGAACTTTGTAACCTCGAATTGATCCAACTGTATTTTTTGTTAACGCGTATTTCGAGCTACATAATGTCTAATATACATTTACCTAGAGGAAAATGTGCATTCTGTGACAATTTCTGCGAAAAATTATTGAAAATTCACAAAAAAGTATCGGATTTACGCAAAAAATGACGATTTTCCTAACGGATTTGCCCAAAGGGTCGTAGTACAGAACGGGATGTTAGTTGGACAGACGATAAAAAATCCACCACCATTTGAAGACTTTTATCATTGCTTACAAAATAGACATTATGGAAGACCCCCTCTGCTTCTGGCCGAGTTCCCCTTTTGGCATAAAATTCGTCAGCATGAGAACTCAACTATTTTCGGGCTTGGGACCGAACAGACACGTCTGTGTCTGGCAGCATTAGATCAATAAATAATATTTACAGAATGTACAAAAATCAATAAATAATATTTACAGAATGTACAAATCAATCAACATGGATTAAGTTACATTGACTATTATCAACGCTATATACAGAAATGACATGACCTAAATACATATTATTCATCGAACTCAGAAATTTCCGACAGGACAGTGTTTCTGTGGTTGTTACAAGAATCCGAACTGCAATTACACAAACCTGAGCAAGAGAGTCCTGCCTTCTTACACCCACACCTTTTTGTACAAGCACTCTTGCAACCACAACTGATCAGATTCAGTAGGTTATCGGGGGCACATGGCTTTGTGGCTGCAGTCGGTACAAGAAGTCCATTGTCTAGCGACCACCCCCAATCCGTCGGAGGAAGCGAAGTGCCCAGCCATTGTTGGACCTGGAGATAACATCTGTAGACATGTTGTTGTGCAGCATCGCTGCTTGGTGGGAGTGAGGCTAGGTCGATGGGTTTATTCAGTTTAGATTTTGCTACATAACGCTTGTAAGTGACATATCTATATTGGTCGAGAGAGGAAACAGTTTTACTCCCGTATAAGATCAGGAGAAGTTGTTCCCCGGCAGCGGCTACTGCACTTGGTGTACTGTCATCCTCCAAAATTGTGTTGACATACTGTTGTGAGTCGCTAGTAACATCGGAGACAATTGTACTGAATACTTTCTTCTTACCAACTCGAAAGAGTGCAGAAGTAGTGTCACAACCACTTATAGAATGTGCTTCAAGGAGGTTGCTTCTATGGTCACCCATTTTGGTTACTATTTCACTAACTGAAACTAGTAAGTTTGGGGTAATGGAATACATCATGTGAATATTACATCCCGGTTGAACTCGAGAGGTAAGAATGACTAACAAGTCTGTGTCTGTTCCCACAACGACAACATTGTTGTCATCTTGAGCGATGTCAAGTGCAGTTTCGGCTATCAGTACATCAGCATCAGCCTCGGCCTGCTTGGACTGAATATTGATAGCAGATAGCTCCTGCATTAGAAGATCGATCAGTTGGGTTTTGTTCTTGGCATTTGCAAGGAAATCGGATTGGGGTGTGGTGGCTGGTAACTCGGGTGAGATATTGATGTCAATGGAATACCTGTCTTTAGATCTACGGGCTTGTTCCATGCCCTTTGTCGACATTGTACAAGCATCAAAAACAACCACGACGTTCGCCCCAAAATGTCTCACTAGATAATTGGAATATGATGTACATACGTCCTTATATGACGACTGTTTAGGCCATACAACTGCCCTCAATAAAAATCCACCATCTGCAACAAACAGAGAATGTTCTGGGATTTTAGTTTGCTCGGAACCGTATGTTTTGAGGATCTTACCGAGCGTGCTTTTCTGTGTCTTCCTCATTCCAGCAGAATCAAACAATGCTGGTGGTTTCGGGGCGAGTTCATATTTGAGATACTCTTCCATCTCTGCTTGTGACTGAATAACACATGTGATGCGGTTGAACAGAATTGTGGGGTCAATCACTACCTTACTTCCACGGACTTTGATGCTATTTGCCATCGATGCGAAAGACTTCACAGTGTCAACACGTCGTAGTTTGATGCTGTTGAACGTTTTGCTTACAACATTCGATACGCAACATTCACCAATTTTGCGAACTTGGTCACAGTTCACAGTTTCGTCGGCCACAAGTCCGGTCGCTATAGAGACTAATTGTAGTGGATCTCTATTCTGAAAGGGGGAATGCACTCTGAGCCAGTTCAATAATTTGGTGATATCATTGGCATCAGTCAATTGTGAACTTTGACGGAGATCCCGATGTTGTTCGCCATGACCAGTGTGAACATGAACAAAATTTTCGAGAGCATTACATATCGGAAGGCAAAGAGGTAGTCCATGTACCCATTTCGCAACAGTGCTATCGGTTATTCCCCTGCCATGTGTGAGACCACCAGGGAGCTTGAACATTCTCATTAAACACTGCTCTATGGTCTGATCAGAATATATCCCGTCCCAGAATTTATCTGAGCGCCTTATGGTAAAGTAACCTTTCTCAGTGAACAACTTCAAATCATCCTGTTGCATTATTTCTGTTAGCTCATTCATCTGCTGCAAATAGAGATGAGAACTTTTTGCGTATGCAAAATGACCACCTGCGTGAAATACTGGAATCATATTGCGAACACAATATGTGTGGAGTTCCCAGTCGCCTGTGCGCTCTGCTCTCAAGAACAACTGGAGAAGACCTATTTGCTCGTAGTATTGTACCCAAAACTTTCCTGTGCGTCCTACGGACGCATTCTGGAGCAGTTCGTGTAATTTTGATAGTAGATGGTTGACACTTTCTTGATTGACAGCGTCAGCTGTTGTAAAGTCACCTCTGGCAAGTCCACAGAATATTTCATTGACTTCTGTGCAGTCTATGTTATCTAGTGTTCGGCTTTCTTCAAACACAAGTTTTGTAATGGCAATTTGTGTTAGCAAATGGGTACGAACTGCTCTTGAATATGCATGACCACTGATCAAATGATGGATTGACCCACCAGCATAAACAGTCCCCCAAAGTTCATCCAAGCCGCTATCAGCCATGATCGAACCAATTGCTCATAAATATGACATAATCATATGGAAGCCGCCGAGTCTAACGAAAACTTTTGTCAACTTATCTGACGAAGACACAATCTCCACTGCTTTGATATAAAGTGGTTGGTCAAACGTCACTGGACAAACGTTTAGTCCCTGTTTCTCACATTCAGTTTGTGCAAACATGAGAGCAGTGTAAATTGTGCTCGGGCTGGATGGATCAAAATTAATAAAGGGAAGTATCTCGACATCACTTGTTTCATAATCATCTGATGATGTGACAATGTGCATATATCCAGCCCAAGATGGGCAAGGTACTCTCAGTACATGCGTCAAAGACCAAAGACTGTAGACTGTTTTTGCGAGTTTCAAATTTTTCGGATCAGATTCACCCAAAGTTGATAAATCCTTCATCACAATTTCGTCAAGACCCGATTTGCTTGGTTTACTGTAACCTTTCAAAGGGATGTACCCGAATTCACCAGAGCCAATATTCGAATGATCACCAGTTAGTCGTTTTATCGGAGACTCTTCTGTGTGATCTCTGCTTGGAGTTATACAGGCGATGCCTCCCATACTATGGAAAGTATTCTTGCCATCTAGCGTGCGCACATTACAATCGGCGTTATCGAAAACGAATTGTGTGAAGTTCGCAAGTCTAGGCGACGGACCTTTGCTTATCATGACAGAATGAACGTATTGTTGAACTTCCCGGTAGCTTGAAGAGAACATTAGTCCATTCAGAATGTCGATCAATTCCCGAGATGCGAATTTCCTATGTATGTAAACTGCTACCGACAATAATACTGGTGACAAGAATGAACGGGGCCGACAAGAACTTATTAGAGACTGACCTATGGTCTGTGGTTGGCTTGGATGTTTTGCCCACGCTGCGACGGAGCAACAGTCCCTTGTAACAAGGTTTGGAGTGTATCGGGTAGTAGATCACTAGATACAGATAACGAATCGGGTTTGGGATAAACGTCACACTCGTAAATGGCTGACCGAATATCATCGCGGACTATAGCCGATGCTTTCTTGACGATGCGCATACGTTCATCAGTTTCATTGGTACATTTGTCTGAGTACCACGAATCATATAGTATTTTGTCTGATGAATCTCTGAATGTGACATTTTTTTAGGGACCTCAGTGTTGTAATAGAGATTCTACTACCGAAATGCTCAAGCAGTTTGGTTTTAAGATGTTTAATTGTGTAACCGACTTCGTCACCAAGATACGATTCAAACGTCTCTGCCAATTTGCTCAAGGAAAACTGACACTCATCGCTGTTCTCCATAAAGGTACACAATTCATGGAATGCAAGTGCTTTCTTGTCTGCAACAGGCCTACCCTGTGAAAGAGTTCGCTCAGGCTTATCTCTGACAAATCCTGTCCAGCAATCATGGTGATACCGACCTTCCTCGGCCACTAGATCGATAGCACAACCGATCCGAGTAAGTACAGACTCACCCCATTCATCACTACGTTTCAAACAACGGGTTCTGATACTATCAACAAAAGTCAATGTTTCAACGGTGTGGACTTCTCTTCTACGTTGAACGGGTATATGAGTTTGTTTGTCGGCGGATTCTCCACAGAACAGACAATGGAGTTTAAAATTGAAAGCATCTTGATCAGAGCGCAATTTTTTTGTCATAGATGGACCAGCTTCGTCAGATTCAGCTGCATCTAGAGACATTCTCGTACTTTTTCTTACAGAACTTTCCCGTGTATAATTCTTGTAGCAGAATTTGTGAATTTTCTCACCAACTGTGGGTTTCTTCGAACCGGCAAAAAGATTATCGCCAAGCTCGACGCTTACAGCAACCAACTTTTCTATACCCCGCTCACCAAGTGTAGTTATTCCGGACGAGCCGGTCAACTCATCGTTACATTTGATACATTTATCCATTGCCAAAGTCACAACAGAAAAAAGATGATAGACACAATAAACTCAAGTACAATACCACAGAACAGATATCAATGTGCGGACCTGCTTCGTTGTCACCGTAAGGTATCAACAGGTAACGCTAAGTGATATGCCAACAACATAACTGATCAGTTCTACAAATAACACAAGACTCTAATAATCAACAACAGGCAAAATTACATATATATCTATCAAGGGATCATTGGTTTCAATATCTAGGCATCAAATGCGGAGTGTCCAATACTGAACAGAGCAAATTGTGCAATGGACAGACCTGGAATGCGGAATTAAACAGCGTTTCCTGATGAAAGTCGTTCAAGGCTATTTTGCATCAAATTAAAGAGCGTTGTCTGTACATAAAGACCTGGAATGCGGAATTAAACAGCGTTTCCTGATGAAAGTCGTTCAAGGCTATTTTGCATCAAATTAAAGAGCGTTGTCTGTACAATACAAATTTGTTTATGAGTACACATCAAGGGCGTGCACACATTACATGCCAATGCATCTTGAGTGTAGGCGAACACCACATTATGTGATTTAATCGAACATGGAAATTGAAACAATGATGCTATAATACGGTATTTGAATGAGAAAAGTCGATGCCATTTGAATTTGAGTTTAGGGGGTATGGTTAATATTTCACACGTTTCACCAGTTCATTATGGAATAAATGACTATTGTTATATATCATTATAAAGCCACTGCTTTACTGCAATTTTTGATATATAATTTAACTCCCAAAGTAGTCGTAGATTTGATTTAATGGACGTTGTGTACCGTTGTGTGTATGAAAACAATAAATTTTTTTTCGTAATTTTGTACATTTTCGTGAATATTTCACCATTGAGTGTGAGGATTGGTACAAAGTTGGAATTTTCTGTTGCAGACGATATCAAAATTTACTATTTTAAATAACATTTTTTTTATTTTTTCAAAAAATTTCAACAAAACCATATCATGTGACCCCTCGTTGGAACGAGCTCGTCGCGCTCGTTCCAACGAGGGGTCACATGATATGGTTTTGTTGAAATTTTTTGAAAAATAATATTTTTTCAACTGCTGAATTTGCATATTACACGGGCGGATGCGGCCGATTCATTGGATAAAGGGTTAAAGCCATTACAGCTTTAGGAATTTTTTTGGTGAACCTAACATGATTGAGTAGATCACCTAAAAGCCATAATGGCTTTAGGAATTTTCAGCCAACCTAACAGGTATTTTTAGGCAAAAGCTGGACTTTTTTTGATTATACATCAGGAGGTGGCAAAGAAACGAAATATATGTGAGGTAAGTCATCATTTCTTCAACAAGTTCTTGAGAGTATCCATTGGTAATAAAACACTTTGGTTCTTGGTATCCTGGAACATTACTACATATTCTTACACTCAATGATCGGTGTTCTGCTTCCCACATCAGTTTATCACTGCTGGCAGGTAGGCTTGACTTGTGAAAGTAACTTTCAAAGTCAAAGGTTGCACGGTATGAGTAGAACTTTTTCTCTTCGGGCACTTCTTTGCCTTCATCTTCTAACAGATCAAATATGGACTGAGATGGATGGTATGCACCGCCAACATACTGTCAATTCACTTCATCTGTGCATGTCTTCGTGTGATGATTAAGTCTGTAAAAAAAATTTCCATAATTTGCCACATGTGTGGCATTCAAATGATTTACAGTATTGGTCTATATCGATGACGTAGCTGAAATAGTTCTTGTAGACACTCACGTACATTGTATCGGTATATCTTCTATGAGATCTCTGGACTAGTTTGGCAACAATGTGGTCACCTTTATTCTTGACAAGCTTGTATAGATGTATACTTGAATGTTTACGTCAAAACATTTCTCCAAGTTGGGTAATTCGGCTAACGTTACTCAACAGAATTCATTCTTTGGTTTCTCCGTATATTTGTTGTACATGGTATCTGTTGTATTATTCAAATGGTAAGCTGTCGAACTGCTCCATAAAGCTAAGCATAGGATGATGCACAGGTTGTCATTGTAGGTAAACTGGTGACAATAATCTTTCACCATAGCATTTACTGCTTTATTCTGAAGGATGTAATCTGAAGGATCTTCTACCATTCCAACCGGGTGGTCTTTCAGCTTATTCACAACATGGTAACAGACACGGCAGTAGTGGCAGCATCACACTCCATCTTCATAAAATATCTCCAAAGGCAAAATTCCTATAGAAAACTCTCTAGCGGTGTGTTCAGTTCGAAGGTTTAAACAAAATGACGTGACGTTAAGCCTCTCTGGAATTTATCTATAGGTGACGGACGTTTTTGAAAACGTCACGGCATCGCAAGGTTTTTTCATCAACTTTTTCATTCTCATTGGGCTTTTGTATTTGTTTCCCATAGGGTTATATGTTAAAATTGGGAAATTTTAAAAAGTAGTATATAAGTCTATGGGGAAGAAACACAATGGGAATATACTAATCTGATTGGTTGATTAGCTTCAGTCTGATTGGTCAGTGCAAAAACATTGAATTTATTATTTAAAATCATGTACTGAGTGGGGCATTTAAAGAAAATACTAAATATAGGCTCTAGCAATTAGTTAGAGGGGTCAGTTAAGGATTTTACTGAAAATAAAGCATAGAAATTTATAAAAATATAGTACCACCCTAAAAGATTTAGTTGTTTATGGAAATTACTAAAAATATAAGCTTATAGAAACTATAGCACTACTCTTATGAACACACAAAACGTAGAAACCGAGGTTTCCACAGGAATCCGAACCAGAAAAGTCATCTTATACAAAGGAGCGTGCCTTTTATTGGGGAAAAAGCCCAAAATAGGACTTCGCCAAATCCGTTTCGGTAGTTTTAGGTGATTTGGAGGGATTCTGCTGTAAGAATTTCAGACTAAAAGCAACCACGTGCTACTATTATATGCACAAAAGGGAGCTTCGCTATGTCCATGTCGGTAGTTTTGGATGGATTTCAGTGGTGTGGAGGGATTGTCGGTTTGTTTGTAGTAATTAGATTTACTCTTGTACAAAGGAACACATTCTCCGAACATACCCTTGTCCTATTAGAAGGTTTTAGGTCACATACCAAGATGGCGGCCTCCAGTATACAAAATGGACAACGGAAACACGTATCACCCTAACAACACGAGCTGCGCACGCATACTAAGACCACGTATCACTATGGAAATGACGTCACAACATGGCCGTTCATGCGGGTTACCATAGCAACACAACATAACGCCACTGGGTCACGTGACATGACGTCACTTCCGGAGTCCTGCCTGTGGTCCTGCTGATGAGGAGTGAAAAGCCCCTGGCATACTTCTCATGTGCCATTCTTTCCCTGTGTTCACGGGGTTGTAATTAGTCTGTGTGAAACACACAGACTATTGTTTTTTGTACGGTTTCTTTTTTATACTTCTTATTCTCCTGTGTTCTGTCTTCTATGCACTTCCTTGTCCGCACGATAACTCAAAACTCGTTTTTGCGGGACACACTAAAAAGTGTAGCCCGAGCTGAGAATATGGTGTAGCTGAGAAATAAAGTTTTGTTTTCTTTCTTATTTATCATTTACATTTCAGTTATTTTGGGTATATAAATCACTGGTAGCCAAATGAATCTAGACAAAGTGAAATGGGTACTTTTAAACGTATATTTCGTGAAATATATGAAAAAATTACCCCTGAGAGACACTAAAAAGTGTAGCCGAGAATCTGGTGTAGCCGAGTAATAAAGTGTCGTTTTCTTGTTTGTTTATCAATTAATTTCAATAATTTTTAGTATATGTATTAGTGATAGACAAGCGAATCCAGACAGAGTGAAATGGATATTTTAAACAGTATATTTTGAGAGAAATACGAAAAAATAATTCCGAGAGACACTGACAAGTATAGCTGAATTTCCGAGCCAGTTAATTAACTGGCCCGGCTCCAATATACACTTGAAAGTGTATCTGGATTGCCGAGCTAGTTAATTAACAGAGGCGAGTATGGATTGTTTCAGAACAAGAATTTCAACGGGCGATTGAATTGACTTGCTGGGTTATGAGTTAAGAAACAACAACGACCGGTTAAAGCCATCTTTTATTCTAGATAATTACTTAAAAATGAATAAAACGAGGTTACAGAAAAGTCTTCAAAGTGAAGAAGACAGACATGACATAAAACAAGGGCCACCACGATTTACCGAGAGGTACCGGTAGGTACCGAGAGGTACGGAAACAAGCTTTTTAGAAATTATTTTCACAATAAGTTGAATGCAAACGATATATTTCATGCATTTTATGTGTACTACCACGGACATACAACGTGTATTAACCACCACCGAATCAGATGGCCCCAAGCCACTGAACACCGTTCTATCCACCGACAGGTCCATCTGTCCCGTGGTGTCGGACTCCAACCCTCCGCCTTGGTGACGGACTCCAACCCTCCGCCGTTGGAGGATGACATAGATTCCAGCATTTGCACCATTAGTTGTCCTTCTAATACCTCCTCAGAGAGCATACAGTTCACCTACGGGACTTCCCTGAAATAAAACTAATATTAAAAAAAATACTTATAAACAGTTCCGAGTAGAAAATTTTCTTCTTCTCTTCGTGAGTAGTATTCACTATGATATGATAATATATAATCCAAAAATTATTGAAATTAAATGATAAACAAACGTGAAAGCGACACTTTATTACTCGGCTACACCAGATTCTCGGCTACACTTTTTAGTGTCTCTCGGAGCAATTTTATCATATATTTCACTAAATATACGTTTAAAAACACCCATTCACTTGGTCTAAAAGTATGATTAAAAAATTTTAAGGTAAGCACTTAAGTTATTATTTTTCAGTTTTCAGTTTTTCTCGGCAATTTAACCCCAAAAATTACCCCTCCTCCGATTTTGTAAAAAAAATTACCCACCCTCCCCCCCCCCCCCCCAAAAAAAAAGTTTTCCCGGGTCAACTCGCCCCTCAAATACTGGTAAACTCGCCCACCGATCGGGGGCGAGTTGACCTGGGAAAACTGGCAGGGCGAGTTGACCCGAGGGCGAGTTGACCTGGAACCTTTCATAGAGACTTAAATTTACTGATTGCAGTAAATGGGAACGGGACTACTCGCCCCCGGGCCAACTCTCCCCCTTGCTGGTGGGCCAACTCGCCCCCGGGTGGAATAATGAGGATTGGTCATGATGGGTGTTGAGAAATGAGTAACAACGCGCGATTTCAAAAATAATTTTGTTTCATTTTAAAAAAAAAATCTCAGTTATTAACGATAATATAATAATGAATTTTTATCAAACATAATATGTATATAATATTTATTTATAAAGGTATAATAAGTCTACTTCTTTATATAAACAGATAAGCATTTCCTTAAAAATGCAGCTGTTGATAGTTCTGGCGGATCTGCCATATATTTATCCCAATATTGTTGTATCTTTTGAGCCAACTTCGTGTATTTTGTCCGTGTGTCAGTTTCCAAATCTGCTGCTCTGACACGCAATTCCACTGTCTCTGCCTCTTTTTGAAGTATTGGGACCAGTTTGAAGAAACTTACATCCCTGCCGATGGTATTCATTCTATGATGCCAAGCTGAAAATGGATAAAAGTTAACCATTAAATACTAATACTGATAATAAATTTAAATAATTAAATATAAATTTAAATAATTAAATATGAATTTAAATAATTAAATATAAATTTAAGTTTATATCATTATATAGTATCTTGAAGTTTAATTAAATATAAATTTAAGTTTATATCATTATATAGTATCTTTAAGTTTGATTTAAAATGTAACTTTTTTGTGTCAATTTCTAGAAATTAAGAAAAGGAGAATTCATTTTAGAAATACTGACCTTCAATATCATTATTAGTCCTCACTGTATGTCCGAAAATGCTCCACTCTTGAATTCCGAAGGTGGTTGAGTCAACCCACTGTTGTTGAACATAATCTGCCAGTTGTCTGAGTTTTGACTCTGGCGGTGTTCTGTTGTATAGCGCATCAAATGTGTCACGAATTTGGCAGGCAGGTAGAAATGGGAGCGCTAAAATCTGTCTTACAAAGTCATGAACCGCTCCACCTTCTCTGTATACAGACTGTAACCCAATTGTCGTAACTTTTTCTATATACAGCTTGCGACCAATGGAAGCAGCATCCTTTGATTTCACGTCCAGGAAACACCTCCCTAACAACTTGCCAGATAGCTGGAATGAACGAACGAACGAACAAGAAATGAATGAATGAGTCTTTACCTCATTTACTTATTTTGTTTTTATTATTAATAATTATCCACATTATTTTTTCTATATTAGGTACTATGAATGAATGAATGAATAAATGAATGAATGAAAAAATGAGTCTTTACCTCATTTACTTATTTTGTTTTTATTATTAATTTATTTTATTATTAATAATTATCAACATTATTTTTCTATATTAGGTACTATGAATGAATTAATGAATGAATGAATAAATGAATGAAAAAATGAGTCTTTACCTCATTTACTTATTTTGTTTTTATTATTAATAATTATCAACAATGACAAAGATGGATACATTACCTGCTTCAAAATCCAAGACGAAGTTTGTAACCTCTGGTTCATGTAGTTCTGAGGATATGGCTTGGAATACCTTCACATAATCTGCCCGACTATGATTAGACATTAAAATGAAGACCAGTGGAAACTGTTTCTTCTTCCCATCTTTTTGCACGAAGGCGTTGATGCTCAATAACTGTCCTTTGTGAAACGGCGCCCAACAATCTGTAAATATTAAAGTATAGTATTTGATGAAAACATAAAACACTGTTAACTAGAGAGGTGTGCGAGTCTCTCTTTAAGTTTAATAATAATAACTCTTTGGCCAGCCGCTGATTTGTCGCGGTCCTCATAAGAGAAGGCCATCATTCCCCCTGCACCCCACCCCCTCTTCCCCTCCTCTCCTCCCAGCATTCAGATATAAACTGCTTAATAGTGTCCCTCACTTCCTCTTTTTCAATTTCTTCAATAAGCATTCCTACCCTCTCCCTCGTGTCCCCCTTCAGCCATCTATCCTTTGTTTCTTCACCCCACTTCTGCATTATTCTTCCAGTAAATTTTATTCTATGAGGTATATACTGTGGGCATTCCAAGAGAAAATGTTCCAGGGTCTCCACTACTCCAGAGTGGCACATTTGGCATCCCTTTTCTCCATCTCTCCCAATTTTCCCCCGAAGCTCCAGTGATCTTGATCTCAGTTTGAACAGCAGTGACCCTCCAAAGGTGCCATCTAGGTACTTCTCAAAAGCTGGCTTTTCTTTATATTGTAACCCCTGCAGTGATCTTTTCACGCTAACCCCTACTCGCCAGTTTCGATTGCAATCTTCCATGACTCTCTCTTTGACAAACCTTTTGCCTTCTTTCATTCCTACTTCTATGTTTGTGACCTCTATAGAGTAATTGTCCATTAGTTCCCTCACATGTTTTGACCACCCAGTATCTATATTAGAATTCCAAATGGTATCGAGCATCAGTTTGCACCACCGGTTGTCAGGCAGGTTTCTCAAGTAGTTAAAGTAACACAGTTTTCCCAAATCTACCCTGTCCTTGATTTTCATCCACCCAAGCTCCCCCCTTACTGCTTCCAAAGCAGCAGCATTACTCGACCCTGTTATCCATCTGCCGGCATCATTCTGAGTACTTTCCAACTTCTTAATAACGGTTTGGTTTAAAGGAATCACGTCCGTGCCATACGTTATACTTGGTAAACCCACCCTCTCCCACAGTGTTTTCCCCACAAAGACCTTGTTGAAACTATTTTTCCCTAAAAGTTTTAGTTGGTTCAGAATTCTTTTCCCCTTCAGAATCAGTTTGGCTGAGTAATTTCTGTACACCCCTCTTCCCGTTATATTTATGCTTACCCCTAGATACTCATACTCTCCCGTTTCTCCTACAGTGATTTGTTTGCTTTCCCCTTCGGGGATTGAGAACTCCCCCACTCTCCATCTCTTCGTCATATCTACCTTGCGTCCAACGGGTATTACCTTGCTTTTATTTTCATTTAGTTCGAGCCGCCAAGTGTTCCCATATCTACCAACAATTTCCAGCAATTTCTCTAGCCCCTGTTCAGTTCTAGACATTAACACCATGTCGTCCGCAAAGAATAAGCCTGGTACCTTTATGTCTCCAACATTTACCCCCTCCGCACTCTGAATTAGTTCGTCCCCTAAATCTTTAACATACAATGCAAACAAAATCGGTGAAAAGATACACCCCTGCTTGAGGCCTATATCCATAGGGACTCGTTTTGTAGTGATACTCCCTAGACTGAGTTGGCTTTGCACATCTGTATACAGTGCTTTCATGATTCCCACAAAGTCACCCCCCAGTCCGATGCCCTCGAGCTTTCGCCACATACCTTCCCTCCACACTCGGTCGTACGCTTTTTTCACATCTAGAAATGCCAGAAACATCTTTTTCTTTTCAGCCTTTGTTGATTCTATCAGTTGGGTGAGTGTAAATAAGTGATCAGTGACTCTTCGACCTTTCCTGAAACCATTTTGAATTTCTCCTAAAAAACCTTTCTCTTCAATAACTTCCTCAAGTCTACCGTATATGACCTTACAGAATACTTTTGCGATGTTACTACTAACTGATATCCCCCTATAGTTATCTAGAACTTCCTTATCCCCCTTTTTGTGTATGAACGACACCTTACTTTCCCTCCACTCTCTGGGGACCTTTTGCTTTCGCAGAGCCAGGTTGAAAAGGTTTGTCAGGACTTCAATAAGTGCCTCCCCTCCATTTTTGAGGAATTCGTTCGGAATTTCATCAGTCCCTCCCGCTTTACCATTTTTTAATTTCGAGACCACGTTCCGCACTTCTTCTGCCGTTATTTCGCTACATACACGATTGGATAGGTTCTCCTCCACCAGTGTATTTCTTTTTGGTGGGGACCCACTGCCCCATCGCCTATCGTTTATCTTTTCCCAGTGCTTGACTAACTCTGAAGCGATACGGCCTTTATCTTCTGTACTTTCCCCATCCACTTTGATACTCTGCACACTACTTTTCCCCCGTTTATTTACCCAGTTCCAAAATACGTTTGAGCTCGAACCCCCCGTTTTCTTTATTGTTCTGGCAAGACTGCAATTGCGCTCCTTCCTATTATTATTCTTTATCTCATTCACCTTTTTCCGTGCCAGTTCATATTCTCCTTTCATTAGTCTCGTGTCATTGTTATCCACCCCTTTAAGCTTCCTACTTCTTCTGTAAGCAGCGCATTTTACCTTCCTTTCTTTTATAGCCTTTTTCAGTCTCTCGTTAACCCTGTATCCGAGCTCTCTCGTTGGGACCCTCACCCTTCCTATACAATCCTTCCCTGCCTCTGTTAGGCTATTTACTATGCCATCTGAAATACTCTGGACATTTGCATCCCTAGGTATACATTCAAGACTTGGTTTTAGTTTTTCCCGAAACTGCTTCCAGTCGGCTCCTTGTTTTAGTCCCCAAACTTCCTTGAAGGTATTTCTGTCTCTATTCGTCTTTTTGCCCATAATCTTAACTGTTATCAGGTTGTGATCACTACCCAAGTCATTTTTTCCCTCGTCATCTATTTCTACATCTATAACCTCCCTCCATACGCTAACGTCAGTGAGTATATAATCAATTATTGTTTTCTTATCGTTCCTCTCCCAGGTCCATTTACCCTTACATTTCGCATCCCTATTCAGGATCTTCAAACCAAGCTCTTTTGATAGGTCCGACATCTTCCTCCCATTCGTGTTAGTTTTCCTATCACCTCCCTGTATGCCCTCCTCCTTATCCCCGATGTGCCCATTGAAGTCCCCCATTAGGACAATACTGAACCCTCTGCTTTCAAGCTCTGTGATATTCGATCTAAGAGTTGTATATATTGAATCATTCCACTCGGGCTTACTTCCCTCCACTGCTAAGTATACAACACCAACGGCAACACTCCTGCTTCCTAACTTGATTTTTGCCCAGACTATTTCGTTGGATACTGGAATCTGAGTCCTTGCTTCTGTGAGATCTGTAATCAATGAGGGCTGTAATTCCTCTTTAGCGTAGATGCCAACACCCCCACCCCGTTTCTGACCCTCAGTTCGCCCAGCTCCTATCCACACGCAACCCTTCGTCTGATCAACCCGCTCATCCCGTCGTATCCACGTCTCACTTAGACCCATTATATCGAAGTCTCCTTCGTCCATCATTGTTGATATTTCGCTTACTTTCTTGTGCAGACCCTGGATGTTGCAGTACCCAAACTTAATGAATCTTTGTTTTTTTGTTCTCACTGGCACATTATTATACCCCTGGTATGTCCCTGTGTTGTGCATGTTTGTTGTTCTTCCTATGTTCCCAGCATTTGTGCCCCTCTGGGTTATCGGCTGTGGTTCCCTACCCCCCTTTTCTCCAAAAAAGGCCCAGCCACCTGTAAAATTTTTTGGCCCAACAGGTCTGTACCCATCCTACTTAAATGCAATCCGTCTCGCCCATACAACTCTCCTTGTCCCCAGAATGAATCCCAGTGGTCAATGAAATGTATTCCCAAGTCTTTGCAGTGCTCTTCCAGCTCCTCGTTTAGTGCCATAATCCGCGAGTTCCTCTCATTCCCACCACCCATAACGGGGAGCACCCCTGAAACGATGATCCGAGCATTCCTGGTAAGTAGCTTACTAATTAGGTCCTTGTATGTGTCCACCAAACGAACTGATTTCCTCTCCCTGATGTTATTGGACCCCACATGTAATACCACTACCGGATCAGGCCCCGACCCAGCTACAATACCGTCCACTCTATTCCTCAGGTCCTCCATTTTAGCCCCCGGAAAGCACAGAACTGTTCTATTTTTACTGTCCGGACCATAGACAACCTTGTCGATCCCCCGAACTATGCTACTTCCCGCAACCACCAACTTACTTTTGGTCCTCGCCCTATTTATCTCCTCTAGTCTCCTATTGTTTACAGCGTCCTCTTCCTCTCCAACAGCCGCACTCGGAATCACTATCGGTATCGGTATCTTTGACCTAGGATTACTCCTATCCTTGTCCCTCCGTCTCTTTCCAGGCCCTGAACTACCTGGACTACTCCCCTGGTCTTCCTCCGGATCCCTCCTCCTTTTTCCTGGCCTAGACCCCAAGCTACTATCTGTTGCAACTACCTCCATCCCCTCCTCTGACTCTTCCGAATCGAGCACATCAAATCTGTTTCTGGTGCTGCACTCCCCACTGCCTTTGGGCTTTACACCCCTATCTACCTGCTTCTCTGGCCCCCCTTTCCTACCACTTTTGATAGTCCACGCCAAACGCTTTACAGCATTGCTCCGGCTTGGGCCCCCCTCATCTGTCCTACGTACTTTTCTAGCAGCCCCCACCTCATCACCTACCTCATTCACATCAAGGTTCTACCCCCATGTTTCCTCTTGGAACCACCGACAACCATCCATCCTTCTCGGAAAGCTACTTTCACAGGCGTAACTCCAGACAGCCCCGCCCTACCAAGTTTTTCCTTCAGCTCAGCAATCTCCCCCTCAAACTTAACAATTGTCTCAAGTAGGCGGAGGATTTCCTGACAGTTTGCACATACCTCTCCATATACCATCGAACGACAGTCCCCATACATCATAGAACACTGTTTACAAACTTCAAGCCCAATATCGCCATCGGTGGCCCCACCAACCCGGCTCTGACCGACACCCCCAGTGACCTCTGTCTGCACACCAATACTTACCCCGTTGGCACCGTTGACCTGGACCGCGATATTACACGTATTTACCTCCATACTTACCTCCGTCTGAACAGACTTGCTCGCCATCATCAAAACAAAATTACGCGATCGGACAGGGAAAACTGTAAACACGCGACAAAAGGCAACACGACGAACCGTTCGACAACTTAGCGCTCACAGTTTTATTTAAGATCTCCTAACTTTGTCCCAGTTACTATACTAAACTACCTCCCCACAAAGTTGAATAAAATAACCTGAAAATGAAATATATATGATTAGTAAACAATAAAAATACTTAATTTCGATTCGTAGCCTAGGAAACTTCTGTATACTTGCTATAAGTAGCTATAAAACCCACCCCAACCACCTATCCACTCACTGTTCATTATTATAGATAATCGGACTGACTGAATCACATATTATAAATCAAATTAATTAAAAATAAGTAGCTATAAAACCCACCCTATCCACCCATCCACTCACTGTTCATTATTATAGATAATCGGACTGACTGAATCACATATTATAAATCAAATTAATTAAAAGTGTCTTGTTCTGGTTTGGGTGAAATGTGTGGGCCAGTTTGGATGATCAATGCTTAACTGTCGCCGACAATGAAAATATTGGAGATCGGTTTGGGTTAAGTCGAGGCCGGTTTGGAAAAAAAAGTCGGAGGTCGGTTTGGGCGTATTCGATTTAATACCGCTGCTTTCTCGGCATCCGTAGTAGCTCCTGGCCAAAATAGGGTTGTCACTAAAAAGTGTACTCCGACCCCGACCCCGACTCCGAAATTACCGACTCCAAAACTATTTCTTTTAATAACTCTGTTATTAATGGATCAATTACACTGAAATTCAACATAAATGTACAGAATTATGTGTTGTATACATAAAATCATATAAATGTTACAAAAAAATTATGATTTTCATTAAATTGACTTTTATTGAGTTTTGACTCACTAAAAAGTGTACTCGGCGATTTCAACGAAATTTCATTCTCTCATTCATATAATACATTCTTCCAGCTAATTTGTTGCAGTATTAGGAATATATTCGTATTTTACGATGTCTTATGCAAGATTTATAATTAATTTGGAAATTAATCGTGTTTAAAATGGAAATATACTCGAAGATGAGAATCGCCGACTCCGGCTTCATTTGAGGTTGTATGTAAAATTCAAACTTGAAATTGGCGGATCAATAGTCAGAGGTTTTCCCGGATTGTGGTAACTGACGCAGTTAACATGCACGAGAAGGCGTTGAAAGTGATATTTTCATAGGTAGTTTGTTGGACCCTTCTTTTTCTCTGTGAAATTTATGTCTTGTGTGTGCAAGCCTTTAGCAACAACATTTTAATGCTCAATATTCTGTTCGTCTTTGATAATTTTATTCAATAAACATAAGTTTTTTGTTTATTAATACAGTGTCCATGTATTATCCACTTCAACCATTGATATTGTTTTGTTTGTTTGTGAGTACTGTGATAAGTAATCACGCGAATGATGAAATGTGAATGGTTTTCAGCACACATATTCTGTGCCCAGTCTAAACTCTACAGGATAAGAGTCGTAGTAAATAAGACCTGATTTTGGTCACTTACCACAATCCGGGAAAACCTCTGACTATTGATCCGCCAATTGCAAGTTTGAATTTTACACACAACCGCAAATGAAGCCGGAGTCGGCGATTCTCATCTTCGAGTAAATTTCCATTTTAAGCACGATTAATTTCCAAATTAATTATAAATCTTGCATAAGACATCGTAAAATACGAATATATTCTTAATACTGCAACAAATTAGTTGGAAGAATGTATTATATGAATGAGAGAATGAAATTTCGTTGAAATCGCCGAGTACACTTTTTAGTGAGTCAAAACTCAATAAATGTCAATTTAATGAAAATCTTAATTTTTTTGTAACATTTATATGATTTTATATATACTACACATAATTCTGTACATTTATGTTGAATTTCAGTGTAATTGATCCATTAATAACAGAGTTAGAAAAAGAAATAGTTTTGGAGTCGGTAATTTCGGAGTCGGGGTCGGGGTCGGAGTACACTTTTTAGTGACAACCCCAAAATAGTATATTCCTACGGTATCGGGTCGTTTCGCCCCAATTCCAGTTTGCCCCGGGTACGCTATGCTACTCAGGTATTAGAAACTGTCCCAGATAACAAAACAAATTTATGAACAAGCACACTGTTACTACTGGGCTTATTAAAATAACACGAAGCAAGGAATGGTGACTGACATCTGATTAACTGTACATAATATTTTGACACGGGTCAGGGTCTTTTCGGCCTCGGGAACATTCGGTCCCAGGTATTTTTCCGGGAACATTCGGCCTCAGTCGAGGCCGAATGTTCCCACTTTTGTGGCCGAATGTTCACACTTTTGGTAGAAAATTTCTGAGTTTGGGAGTTGAAAAATAACTTTAAAAAATATTTTTTTAGTTCATTTTGTTGCGTTTTTTCTAAAGAATAATATTTTCGGCGTACCTACCTTTATTGAAATATAAAATCCATTGTATAAAATCCACTGTATTGAATAACAGAACAGAATGAAAATATATACATCAAAGTAACTTTTACATAGTAAAGAATATAATTCACTAGAGACCCTTCAATACTTTACCATACTCGAGTTGGTAATAGGCATTCGAATGATTTTTCTCATAATTGGTATCACTGAATACTGTGATTTTAGCGTACTTGCAACTTGTTGTTGTTTTGGTTGCTTTGATGTTGTGATCAAAGCTCACCGTGTTGTTGCTCATCCGTATAAACGTAATAAGCTAATCACACTTGTTATTACAGCAGCTTTTTGACCAAAACACAGATGAATTTCATAACAAAATTTTAAATTACGCTTGAATGAAGTAATAACGGTGTAAAGATGAGGACAAACAAATCAAATTGCATTTATAAAATGGTGCAGTAGTTCATTTTTGTAAAATATTTGTTAATTATCATCAGTTTATGTATTCATTTGTCTATTATCATTAGATTAATTTATTATTTATTTGTGAACATTTATTAGAATATCTACCATAAATAATTTCTGCCACCTAAACCGCGTCTATCTTAGTCTTTTAACCCGACCCGAGGCCGAATGTTCCCGTTCCCTTTGACACAAACATTAGTCAAGAAAATTACTTCTACTTCTAAACGATAAAAACAACTGAAAAATCAATTTCAAAGTTTATTCAACATGTTCCAATGAC
The DNA here is from genome assembly GCA_031216915.1 of Pictodentalium vernedei. NCBI lineage: Eukaryota > Metazoa > Mollusca > Scaphopoda > Dentaliida > Dentaliidae > Pictodentalium > Pictodentalium vernedei. Next base: position 152,738,298 of record CM062289.1, read on the forward strand.
TATTATAGTAATGTATTTAGTATAATTGTTCGTGTTATATATTTTTCCACTGTACGGCGGTTTGGGTTATTAGCGGCCCGCATGGGGCAGATTGCAGAGGACGCTTTGGACAGAGGACGTTGTGGGTGGATTTGTTTTTGAAAACGAAGTGGAATCGCGGCTTCTTTCACCTCATTGTTGAATTTTCTTGAACTTTGTTTTGGTATGGCGACGACAGGTCACATTTCCAAGATTTGGCTTTTTGGAGATTCATTAACGCAGGTTATAACTTCGAAAAATGACACGAGTTTCAACCAAAACGAATTATTTCGGAGCCAAAGGCTGGGACAGCTCGAAAATAAAATATAGAAACACCCAAAACAGCGTCCTCCTAAACACTGGAATGACATAAAAATGATGCGGGATGACATTTATTATACCAATACTCGATCTCAGAATGTATTTTGTTTATTGGCTAACAAAAATATTTTGTGTGGAAATCGGAGGACTGGATTCTGGAATCGTCGTCACTAAAACTTGCTGTATGAAACATCCAGAATGACAGACTCTGACATTGTTATTTCGCACCCTTGTAAGAAAGTAATGTGATATATTGTAGTGGAAGTACTGGGACATTTCGGCCTTGGGACGTTTCGGCCTCGAGACGTTTCGGCCCAAGACGTTTCGGCCTCCAAATATTGAGGTACCGGAGAAAGGAGAACATTTTTGAAGTGGGTCGAGGACACAAGAACACGTGATCAGACACTCGCAAAATTGTGAGTGAGGAGAAAATGGAACAATGCAAAAAAATTCTGAAGATTTTTCTATTTGTCCTTTTCAATGTATCTGTATTGGAGGTACAATTTTGCATATAAATAAACAGAAATGCCAATGTAAAAAAAAAACGGAGGGAAATAAATACACAAATAGATAGACATCGAGCAGGATACATAATATATTACATGTATGTATTTACAATGTAAAAACCAGGACTAGATGAAGTGCTCTTGTGCCATTATGAGAATTTGTCATGTTAGTACTGTTGACCTAAGCGGAGCTGGAAGACTAGGGATGCTGGAGGCTTCTGCACTTCTTTACCACTCTAGGTGTCAAAGTGGAGAAACCATCAGCACCCGTCACCTCCTGCAACTCGCACTCAGAATCGCAACTGTTTTGTTTTCTTTTTAGGGGGGTCTCCCCCCCCCCTTTTGGATCATATTTCTGGGGCCACTAGCGGGAGCAGACTCCCCGCTGTGCTCAGTACCGTGATTGGAACCTATCCCACTAGTCTGCGTGTTAAGTAACTGTGACAGAGATCTATCCGGGTTAAAGGATTTGGTTCCCAGAGGATCCACTGTGATTTTTGTATTTGCTTTGGAGTTGACTCCACGAGCATGTGCAGCCTCAGCATAGGATTTTGGGCTGCTACCCTCCTCCGATGCTGTGGCTGCTGAACTTGTAGAATCTCTTTTGCTTGTCTTTCCAGCACCACGACTATTGGCATTATTGGCATTATTGTTGACGCTATTGACGCTGCTGCTTTCTTTTTCAGAAGGAATGCCCTCAGAGGCAGCCAGGACCTCTATCGGGCTGGACTCATTACTGTCTGGAACAAAATGGATCTCTGCCACTACTTGGATCTCTTTAGCTGGAGATTGAGGTGATAGTGGGGATGGCATTATAAAAGAATTTCTTAGCATCTCAGAAATTTGGAGGTCTTTGGCCCTAAGCGCCTCCCTCATCTCGACATCTTTTGCTTTGAGTTCTTTCCTCAATTCGGCAATCTGCTTTATTAGAGCTTCTAACTGCTTTCCCAGAAACTCATTGCTCCCCTCCGACTCCCTATTCGCTTGCCCCCTGGAATTTTTAAAATTACCAGCACTAACCTTGTTTCCTGCTGACTCTCGTCTTGCAGCTACCTCCCTGTCCTTGTTGTTCCTGTCATCCTTCTTCTCTTCTCTTCTCTTTTCCTGAGTGTTTAATGCTGATGATGATTTGGTGAACTGCATCATTTTCCTAGGTTTAAATCTACGTGTGTTAGGATCTATGTGTATAAGTAAGTTATGACTCTTTTAATTTTTCCAGAATATGATTGTAATCACTTTCCTGGAAGGCTGATGAAAATTTTGAGGTGTTAACAGCTTGACAATAGAGTTGTGAATGACAATAGAGTTGTGAATGTGACAATAGAGTTGTGAATGTTGACAATAGAGTTGTGAATGTTGACAATAGAGTTGTGAATGGGGGTCATATCGTGTCAGACATACTTGTACAGCACCACTCGATCAAAATAAGCTGCAGGGTAATCACAATAAAATTTGGTTATATTTTATTTTTTGATGGCAATTACGACACTTGATATTATTACCCGGAGAAGACGCTCCAAGTAAGAATGCAAAGTGTTGGAATTGTCAGCTGATTTTTACAAAAAACATCCATTTTAGATTGCTCGTCACACCTTTTCCTGAGTAATTACTCTAAAAACAGTATTAAAATCATGACAGACTTGTCACACACATAGCTCATTTGTATGTTATCACAACAATCACACTCCCACTCACCTTGTAAAAAAATAAAAGTTCTTCATTCTCATAAATTCTTAGATTTCCAACGTAAAAGTGAGTACAACCATAATAAAAACCTTAATCAAAGTTATTTTATATTTAAAACTATAAATATAAACAAATAATACCCTAATCTTCATCAAAAACCTGAGACGTTTTGGCCCGATTCTCAAGACGTTTCGGCCCGATTGGGGGCCGAAACATCCAGTCGAAACATCTCGGGCCGAAATGTCCCAAGGCCAAAATGTCATAGAACCGCAGTGGATAACTAGTACACCATAATGTGTCATAAAACTTTTTATAAGGGTCTGAAATAACAATGACAGATCAAGAGTGAAAATCAGAGGAATGGAATTGTCATCACTAAAACTTGCTCGAGTAAAACATCTGGAACGACAGACTCCGACATTGTTATTTCTCGCACTTGTAAGAAAGTACTGTGATACATTATAGTATACAATTTAGTACATCATGGTGTGTCACAATACTTTTTTATAAGGGTCTGAAATAACAATGGCAGATCAAGAGAGGACGTCGAGCCCGGTTAGTCACTAAAACTTGCTCGAGTGAAACATCCGGAATGACAGACTCCGACATTGTTATTTCTCGCACTTGTAAGAAAGTACTGTGATACATCATAGTATACAATTTAGTACATCATGGTGTGTCACAATACTTTTTTTATAAGGGTCCGAAATACCAATGGCAGATCAAGAGAGGACGTCGAGCCCGGTTAGTCCTCGGATGAGCGACCGTCTGAGCGATCAATTCAGACTCCCGTGTTGTGTCCTTGGGCAAGGCACTTAACCCCTCTTGTACACATGGGGGCATGATGACGCCGTGTACTACGGCGTACTGCATGCCAATGGTACGCATGTCTTCAACCAATCCAACCCTGCCTCTGCTGATGTGCGGAGTTACGATGTTGGGGAGCTGGCAGCTGCTCGGTGGTTCTCTCCGGGTATGATTAGCCATTGTGCATAAGTATGTGACCTTAAACACCAATAAATCAATCAAGAGAGGAAATTTGAGGAATAAAATCATCACTAAAACTTGCTGGGTGAAACATCAGAAATGACAGACTCAGACATTTTTATTTCGCATCCTTGTGAGAAAGTAACGTGATACATTATAGTATGCAATTAGCACACCATCATGTGTCACAACACTATTTTATATGGACTTGTGCACTATAAAACATTTACTTTCCCTTTTCTGACCATCAAACAATGGGATTAGCAATCAGCCACCTCAATGCAATTAAGGCCAATCAAGTACTGACTGCGTTATTCAAACACTCTCTCTGAGTATCTATACTCGTCCACTTTTCAGTCTGTTTGGAACAAAAAATATAAAATATGGTCACTTGTATAAATGATTAAGATCTTGGCCCTGGTATGTATTAAAACACATTTTTAGCCTGACTGTTTACAGTCTGGACCATAGTCATGACTTTCGTCCATCTGTCCGTCCATGTGTTAACATTTAGAGTTTTGATTAAAGTTTGTGGTTAAAGTTTTTTAGTCATGGTGAAAGTTTTTTATGCCCCCCGACTTAAGTCGGGTGGCATATAGTGATTGAAGTTTGTGTGTGTCTGTCCGAGCCAATAACTCAAAAACTGTTAGGGCCACGGTCATCAAACTTCACACAGTTATAAACGACCATGGGAGGATGTGTCACGCACCATAGCCGAGTTTGTACCTTCAAGGTCAAGGTCACATTTCAAGGTCACACTAAAAATCTGTCAATATTCGTGTCTCAGCCATAATTCAGAAACGAATCATAGTACAATTGTTAAACTTTTTACAAATGTTAAGGACAGTCAGAAAGTGTGTTGCATATAATAGTTTCCACCGCACCTGCAAGGTGAAGGTCACAATTGACTTTCATATGTTCAGGTTCATAAATCGTGTCTCAAGCATAACTCCAAAACTATTAGGGCTACAATCATCTAACTTCACTCAGTTATAAAGGACAATGGGTGGGTCACACACCACAGCCAGGTCCGTAAGGTCAAGGTGGGTGGGGGGGGGGGGGGGTGGGGGTGGGGGTGCATGTGTTACCTTAGTAACATTTTTCTTGTTTTCTTTTAAATTAATATTAAATACTATTGGTTGTATCATTCTCATTATGTTTCATGTTATTTTGGGAAATATTAAACCCTTTTTTGTATGGCAATTTAACTAACAACTGCCAGGTTTAAGTTTTTGGTTAAAATTTTTTTGTTGTTTACAAAGTTACACCTTTAATTCTTCAAACAGTTTAGTGCAGTGTCACTGTTTCACATTTGGGACAATTTCTACTGTCTACTGAACCTTTCTACAGTGATTTTCATTAATATTGGCATGATTTTAACCCATTTAAACATGTTTTCAGACTTACATTGTAGTTTCTTTGTATTTGAAATTAGGCTTTTTCACATACCGGTACTTTTTTACTTTATTTCGTGTATAGTCAACACAACATAATGATTGCATTTACATCAATGATTTCTTTTATCGGTTTTAGGAAATATTTAACCGTTTTTTGGCAGTCAGTTTTACTTAGTATTCCCAGCTTAAAGTTTTGGATTAATGTTTTGCTTTTCAAGGTTGTACCTTTCATTCTTCAAACACTGTGTTACAGCGTCATTGTTTTTCATTTGGGGCAATGTCTACTGAACTTGTATATAGTGGTTTCAAGTAATATTGGCATTAATTTAACCCATTTCAAAATGGTTTTTGAACTTAGTTTCTCTAAATTTCAAATTTGGCTTCTACCACATACTTTGTTACTTTTTATCCCCCCACAAGGGAGAGATATAGCATAGAGCTCTGCCCATCCATCTGTCCGAACTTTGTTTATGGCATAACTTGAACAATAGTAAACAGATTTCAATTCTTTTTAGTACCGGTACATGTCTCTACAGTAGCAATGTCTATGTCAAGTTCGATGACCACCATTATCCAATGAAAATTGTTAAAGTTATTGCCAGGATTGTCAAGTCTTTCTGGCAAACATGCAAGATTAGTAGAGCTGAAACGATTAGGCCTAAAAAAATAAAAAATCTGTTTCTCAGGCCCTCCCGTATGGTCATTTTGGCTGCCGCATGCTCTCTTTTTATAACCAATGTAATCTTTAACAAAAAAATTAAATAGTTTATGTCTGATATTTTACCAAAGTTAAAAAAATTGATAAATTTGTCCCTTGAGTGCAAGAAGGCTTTGCAATGCCTTAGCATTGCAAAGCCTTCTTGCTTTCAAGGGATGAAATACACCACCACCCATGCTATTCCATAGATTGTGAGGCCAAAAACATAAACCAAGAACATGAACTTTTGATGGCATAGAAATAATTACAGAAATAAAAAATAAAATAAAAAACCACTCACCCGCATACAATTTTACAAATAATGGCCTGAGAAACAGAAGATCTACTTTGTATGGCCTTAAAGGGTTTTCTTGATCGATTAATCAGATGGATGAACCTTGGTTAACCGATTAATCACTTGCTCTTATAGGTAGCTGAATAATTGCTGTACCGTTGATGATTTACAGCATTAACCCTTTACCCAATGTAAAGGACAAAATCGGCCAGCTCTGCATACAAAAATCTCCATTCAGATTTTATTATGTTTTAAATTTTTGTCTCAAAAACATAGCTTATAATTACCTCTCATTGGAACCAGCTCGTTCAGCTCGTTCAGCTCGTTCCAATGAAGGATCATAAGCTATGTTTTTGAGACAATAATTGAAAATTTTTAGTAATTCAAGAATTTATTTTGCAAGTGTCATCTGTTACTCGCTTTGGGTAAAGGTTAACTTAAGAATGACCAGTTCCAGCTACTGATACAGTATTATGGTAATGCAAGTGTACAAGTATGTCAGCACATAACTTGCATGCTTTACTCTGTCTCATATAATTAATGTGAACCAGTGTGACGATGTTTGCCTGTTTTGGATCAAGTTTGTTCCTTTGTTAACCCAGAAAATACAGTAGTTCAAAAGTAATGGTTAATCGATCAATTACTTTTTTGATCAATCAAGGAACTGATCATTGCTTAATCGATTAACCGTTTCAGGGCTAAAGATTAGTAATTTAATAAAATTGTGTTGTATTACTTTGTTGTAACCTGTAGTTCATTCACATATTTTACAATTTACGTATTCCATGCATAACCTAAATCAGGGACCGATCAGGACTATTTGAAATACGCTCTAGCCTCGGAGCCTATTTTTTCAATTCATGCGCCAGATTTCAATTTACGGAGTCACACTGCTGTTTGTAACACACACTGCAAGTATGTAATAGCTCTCATCATTTTCATTTAGTACACTATAGCAAACATTAATCTTCACTGTGGTTTCTGATCAAGTCTTGGCTGCCTATTTAGGCAGCCAAGACTTGATCAGAAACCACAGTGAAGATTAATGCTTGGTAATTAAGACTTGAAGTATTAACTGAAGCACTCTACAACAATGATAAATGATAATCATATATATAATACATGTAAGAGTGTCTCTCTCGATAATCTATCGAAAGAATATCAAAATATGATCTGAGAAGTTACGCGCCAACTGAGAAGCCTATTTCTGAGATTTAAGAGCCAGGTCCTGATGTTTCAGAACCAAATACGCACTGGCGCATGCCCAGGTCGGTCCCTGCTAAATGGTTGTTCGCAGGTTATTTCCAAGCCTGCACAGAGAACTATATGGTACCACGGTACCTAGAAATGCATAGAACTACATAGAATGTTATAGGAACTGTATAGAACTATATAGACATATATACATGTAGATGCCACTCAAAACTTATAGGCTGTTGGATAAAACTCACTATGAATGAAGACTTTAATTCTTCTGTTCACGCAATTTTAATCCAACATATGCTTTTTTGTGGTCCTGGTTTCAGCCATTTTCGACACCGCTGGATTCTCGGACACGCTGATGTCTACATTTGCTAAAGGTAAAACAGAAGTTGCATTAAGTCTTCCTTTGATTTTGAACTCTCAAAAAAGTAAATTTACTATGTCTGATCAGTCTAGGGCCAGTCAATAAAAGGTCAAATCACAGCTTTACAAATTGGTTATCATATAATTGGGGGCATAATGGATGATTTTGGTACATTTCCCTTCATGCAAGCACAATTTCTGTTTATTTTCAGATTTTTGTAATAGACTGAAGTCTCATGCTTGTATGTAGTGTCAATAATCTAGCGTGTTTACGAAAAAAATTGATGTAATAGCTTGTGTAATTGCGTAGATTCAATCTACTAGATTGACAGTGCATAAAGTCAGAGTTTTTTCATTAAAAAAAAAACAGAGCATGCCTCCTAAATCATGCATCGGGTATTCCCGTTATTATTCGTCCCATTACGTGACCACTATTACAGGGCTTATATTTCATCTAAATTTGTGAGAATCCATTTGGATTCTCGTGAAAATGGTTGCGAGAATCCATACCAACTACGAGTGTCCCAGGATATCATGACGCCACCATGGATGAACCACTGTTGTATACTGATAACACATGTTAACATTTTACCCAACACACCTTTTTAATTTTTAAATCTAAATTTGATAATTTTTAAACAATAAATAATAAATAGATGATAAAATAATTAAATGAACAATATTTACCAATAAAATCTTACAAATATGGCTGTCGTTGGAACCGACTCAATGAGCCGGTTCCAATGACAGCCATATTTGTAAGATTTTATTGACATAGTATCAGGATATTTCAGGTCATGTTAGCCTTCTGCTGGTTAATTTGTTGCCGCTGTGTTAAATAAAGGGGGAAATTGACTTAATTCTTTTCACGCGAATCCTAGCAGAGGTGCAGCGAGAATCTACATGGATTCTTGCCGGTTTTATTGCGCAAATCTTTGTGCGAATCGATTCTCGGATTCTCGTCGAAATTTTAGTCCTGCTATTATGTTATAAACAGGAATGCAAGTATGAAATAGAGTCAGCATTATGTTATCAGAAGGTCCTGGAAAATGCTTGGAAAAAGTCCTTGAAAGTTGTGGAATATTTTTTTATCAAGGGTGTACGAACCCTGTAGATCAGGAGTAGGAGATGGCCAAGTGTTTATAAGGACTTGTTTAATTATAGTTTATTGGGGGGGGGTTCCAGGCACTCCCCAATAGACTGTAACAAAACAATTATTGATGAGCAAATTCACAACTAAAATAATTTAGCTTTGTACAGTGAAACCCTGTCAGTTGAGTAGCCCCTTTGACAAAGAAAATTATTCAATTAACATAACAAACAAGGGGAATTTGGTGATTGGCAGGGAATTTCTATTACAAGATTTTTTATTCAGTTAACACGAGTTTGCTCTATAACCTATATGCAATCAACAGGTCATTTGCACTGGTGGTATGTTAAATGTTTTGTGTTTGTTAGTTATATTCAATTAATGCTTTACCTAACATGAAAATCAGATGACACATGCAAACAGAATTACTGAATAACTAATTTTTTTAATTTTTTGTGTCAAAAACATAGTTTATGGCCCCTCATTCGAACGATCTCAACAAGCTTGTTCCAATGAGGGGGTCATAAGCTATGTTGTGACGCCAAAAAATGAAAAAAATAATGAAAATTGAATGGGAATTTTTGTGAATACCGCTGGCCGGTTTTGACCATTGCATTGGGTTAATAGTGTTATTCAATTAAGAGATATCCAGTTAAGTGTTATCCACTATACTAGGAAACATGTAAATCTGTCAATTTCTTCACTCAAGAGGATCCATTTCATTAATTTTCCACCTAAATTCCAGGGGGTGGGGGTGGGATTCTGTGGTATGTTACCATATTGTAATCACAAAAATGGACAGAGAATTGAGACCAAATTGTGACTAGGTCCTCCTGTATCAGCTGTAGGATCTGGCAAAGCGTCAAGATATGATTTGATTTCAAACGTGAAGTAGATATTTGGTCCGATTTGAAATCGGCTGTCTGATTCGTTTCCTCTCAAATCTTTTTCATGGAAATATAGCTTGGTATCAGTCATATTCATCATTTCACCAAACATATAGTTCAGGTGAAAATCGTACATAAATAATGTTGAAATAAAAGACTTACTGTAACTTCCTCTAGATTGACATAAATAAAACCTGCTCTCATGCCACCAGACATGCCAATTCCAATCAAGCCAGAAAATAAGCAGACTGTCATCTGCAAAATGAGGTCCCCAGAGGGTAAATTTAGTGAATTTACCCTCTGTTAACCTCAATCTGAATAAGGGTCACAAAACTAAACAGAAAGAGGTACCCAGAGGATAAATTGGCCCACTATATGGGATAGCATCATCAAATTCACCCTCTGGGGACCTCATTCTGCAAATGACAGACTGCTTATTTTCAGGCCTGATTCCAATATCACTAGTCCCTACCACTGTTAAATACAAATTTAAGGTTTCCAAGCAATGTCAATGGTGAACTATAATCCTTACAGAGTAATATTCCAACTACGTCATGAAGGCATGCTTTGGTGATGCAGTTGGATTATTTTATCAGTAGGGGCTTGAGCCATCAAAATCAGAACAAATCAGGTTTATAATAATAGTACCCTAACCTCCATTGGTCATCTTCATGATGCCACTGATTCGATTTGAGGTCATGCATTAGCCAAAATAATAATTGCAGTTTTGGGGAAAGAAGATCGTGATTAATGATATAATCACGATACTGTTCTCTTGTTAAAGTTGTGTTTATTCTAATAAATAGTGTTAGTTCATGTTATCAAGCCAGAAAATAAGCAGACTGTCATCCGCAAAATGAGGTTCCCAGAGGGTGAATTTAGTGATGCTACCCTGCACAGCAGGGTAGCATCACAACATTTACCCTCTGTGAACCTCAGTCTGAATCAGGGTCTCCAAACTAAACAGAAAGAGGTACCCAGAGGATAAATTGGCCCAGTGTATGGGATAGCATCATCAAATTCACCCTCTGGGGACCTCATTCTGCAAATGTCAAACTGCTTATTTTCAGGCCAGCATTTGTGTACATTTTTAAATAGCTCAGTGTATCATATTTCCAGGCAGATACAAGCCTGAAAATATGCAGACTGTCATCTTCAGAATGAGGACCCAGAAGGGTGAAATTGGTGATGTTGTGCAGGGTAGAATCACTAAATTTACCCTCTGTGAACCTCAGTCCGAATCAAAGTCTCAAACCTAAACAGCAAGAGGCACGCAGGGGATAAATTGCCACATACACTTATGGGATAGCGTCATCAAAATCACCCTTTAGGGACCTCATTCTGCAAATGACAGGTTGCTTATTTTCAGGATTGCATTTTAGTGTACTAAATGCAATAGACTCAACCTTATTAATCAGATATATACTGAGCACATATACCTTGTGTCTCAATTTAATAATAACATTGATTTAAAATGCGTGTTGTGAACATGTGTCCATGCAAGGTCAACAGCAGGAAAGGGACGGGAAATATCAAAATGCAATGTTTATTTTTCAGCTTTTTACCTCCCTTGATGTGTTTCTCCAATGTTTACTGGAATGCAGGCACCATTGCCTGGGGGTAACTGAATTGAACAATGAATTTTACAAACTGAAAATGTGTTCGTGACAACCATGTGACATACATGTTGCGTAGAGATTATAGAACTGCCATTGAAAAAAGATTTTTTTTAGTTTTTTTTCTCCACTTTATTCTCCAATTGTGTTTTGATGTCTGGGTCATGAAATCATACTGCAGACTACTGGCTGAACACATTGTATTTATTCTTTAATGTAATGTACTCAGTGCAGTGTTGTGCTATCAAAGGCCAGGGACTTTAGTCATATGGGAAATGTCCAGGCCACTATCAAAAACAAAACCAACTCATTTAGTGTGTTAATTGAGATCATTAGTGTTAACTCCAGGTTTGCAAACTCTTCTGGAATGGACAGGAACTGCATTCCTTGAGCAGTGTTATGCTTTTTCTCTATCCAGGAGGGCGTGGTGGAATGATTTATTGACATGACGATATTTCGATTTTTTAAACTTCTGATGATATTACTAATGATATTTTTTCATAACCGGCTATAACCAATTAATTGGGGAAACTGCCAAGCAATAATTTGAGGTTTGATTCGATAGTGAATTATAGTTGTGATCCGATTCGAAATTCGATTCAGATTGAAAATGTGTGATTTGCAGGGCCCTAAACTGCTGTATCTCATCTGTGGAAAACAAAATGTGAGAACATTTAATCTGAGATGTTATTTGCATTTGTTAAATTCCTCAGAAACAAGATTTTGTCCTCTAAACTATACCCTTGCTGTAGTCATGATGTGACATTTTTATCAAAAGTGACCTTGAACACCAAAAAATAAATATAAATAAATTGAATTAACCCTTACTAAAATGACTAGAATGTACATGTAACACTTACAAACAAAATTCTTAATAGCTAAAAATATTCATTTTTTGTGCATAAAATATAGCCTCTGGCCCTAGAGCTGAAATGGTTAAAGGGTTTTCTTGATCGATTAATCACATGGATAAACCTTGGTTAACTGATTAATCACTTGCCCTTACAGGTAGCTGAATAACTGCCGCACCGTTGATGATTTACAGCATTAACCCTTTATCCAATGTAAAGGATAAAATCGGCCAGCTCTAAATACAAAAATCGCCATTCAGATTTTATTATGTTTTCAATTTTTGTCTCAAAAACATAGATTATGCCCCCTTATTGGAACAAGCTCGTTCCAAAGAGGGATCATAAGCTATGTTTTTGAGACAAAAATTAAAAAATTTTAGTAATTAGAGAATCTATTTTGTAAGTATCGTCTGCTACGAACATTGAGTAAAGGGTTAAAAATGACCATTTACAGCTCCTGATACAGTATAATGATCATGCAAGTGAACAAGTATGCCAGCCCTAAACTTGTATGCTTTACTCTGTCTCATATAATTGATATGAGTGATTGTGACCATGTTTACCTCTAATTGCCTGTTTCGGCACAATTTTGTTCCTGTTAACCCAGAAAAATACAGTAGTTCAAAAGTAATGGTTAATCAACCAGTTTCTTTTTTGATCAATCAAGGCGTAAATCATCAACCATGTACTAAAATGACTAGTACAAGGTTTCAGCTCTATCTGACCCCTGCTTGGATAAGTTATGTTTTGTAGGCAAAAACAAGGGAAAATAAGAAAATATTTGATTTGTTATTTTTGTGAATAGCATGACTGGGTAAGACAGTTGCTTTAGGTAATTGGTTAAATACCAAGCAATCATTGAACTATAGCACATTTACTGATTCCAGGCATCATAAGCCAGCCAGTGTGGTCTCAGAAAATATATCAGAAGATATAAACCATGGCATATAGATCAGCTGTCAGACATATTCCCACAGTTTATCTTTTAGGTTCTTCATCTACTCAGGTACACTGTAGCATGTGTTTATTTTTTAATTATGAATCAAACCATCATTTATTACCATGGTATTACTTTAACCAGCAATTTGATTTAATGTTATTGTAGGGTTGTATCAAAATGAAAATGAGTGCATATTGGAACAAAGTAAAGCATGTCCCCCAACACCCATCCATTTTTTGTGTGTCTCAGCTGGAGATATTGTTTGTGTTTAATTTTTTTTTACTTAATGTTTATAGTCATGATAATTAAAAGATAAGATTATAAGATAACTAAAAGATTACACATAAAAAAAATGTATTGCAGGATACTCTTGAGCATCATATAGGGAACTAGAATGCAGATATATATGACATTGCTTCATGGTCCTGCAAATATTCAAGATTCGATATCGATGCTATACCATTTGGATTCGCAAGAATCCAAATGGATTCTCTCAAATTTAGATGAAATACTAGAGAAACAGAATTTACTACATCCAGTAAATTGTAAGTCTCTGTGAAATGGGTTAAAGCATCAGAAATAAATTAAATAGAAAGAGAATTTATGGAGGCTTATTTTTGGAGGTGAAATATTTTTAAAGAAATCTGAAATAGGTTTTTTGTTAACAGTATTTAAAGATATTCATACAGTAATCAGATAAATTTTTCAAAGAAATTACAAAAAGCATATATGTGCACAGCATTCAAAGGGTTCTATCAGGGAATCAGAAATGGACATTTTTTGCTCTGCCACTTATTAAAGTCTTGAGAGGGTTAAAAGCATTAAACTGCATAATTTATACTTTATTTCCTTGCAAAGCAAAGCGTTTCTCTCAACTTGGTTTGAGGAACTGACATTTGATTAAAATAGCAAGATAACATTTAATGTTTGACAGCTAACTCCACTAATGTAATCTGATTGTTTACATTGTCTCCAGTGTGAATAAATGTAACATAGTATTGCTTCAGGTTAATTTACTGTCACAGGAAATTAGAGGATGTGAAGAGACCCTGTGGCCGACTGGGCCATACTGAAGGGCTCTAGCAACCTGAGAAGCATAAGGTGCCGAGAACTTGTTACTGTCTGTCAGTATGCTGAAAATAAGCGAGATAGGATGATTCATTTTCAAGTTATCGTGAGGACAAAGAAGTGTTTAGAAGACAGAAGCCAGATAGAAAAAGAAACCCTACAAAAACAATAGGCTGTGTGTTTCACACAGACTAATAAGCCCTGTTGTCTGGTGAGTCCTTGGGGTGGTCCGTTGTTTGCATGGTCAGTGTCCATGGGTGGCAGGCAGTTTCTGCCAAAAATGGAATAGTAGCGCTTCCTGCAGGTATGGTGTTGGATTTCTGTGACCTCTGTTCAGACAGGAAGATAAGGTCTCAAAATTTTCTGAAATAGGATGGTAGTTAAAATTTTCCGACAATGTTCCCAGGCCACTGATCATTGAAACAAACTTGAAGTGTAGCCCAATAAACTTATTTAAAATAGTAATAAATGAAACTGGTCTGAAACATCCATCAATTATTTTAAATAATTACTTTTGAACCCTGTCCGGGACGACCTGCCTTGTGTCCTTGAGCAAGGCACTTTATCCTGGTTGACTACATGGGGGCATGCTGACACCATGTACTAAGGCATACGGCACGTCGATGGAGCACATGTCTTCAACCGCTGTAACCCTGCTTGAGCGGAGCTTGAACAGAGTTAGAATGTTGAGGAGCTGACAGTTGCTCATCGATGCTCGGTGGTTCTCTCTGGGTACTTCGGCTTCCTCCAACCGTGGAACTGTCACGGTCACGATTAGCTATTGTGCATAAGTATATGTGACCTTAAACACCAATAAATAAATATAATAATTACTTTTCGTTAATTTTTTTAAATAAATAATAAGGCCCTACAAAGTAGATCTTCTGTTTCGCAGGCCATTTTTTTGTGAAATTACATGTGGGTGGGTGATTTTTATTTTATTTTATTTTTGTAATTATTTCACTGCCATCAAAACTTCATGTTCTTTGTTTGTCTATGCAAGAAGGCTTTGCAATGCTAAAACACAGCAAAGCTTGTTGCACTCAAGGGACAAATTTATCAATTTTATTGAGTTGGGTAAAATATCTGACAAAAACCATTTAATTTTTTTTTCAAGTTTGCATTGATTATAAAAAGAAGCATGCGGTAGTCAAAAGGACCATGCTGTTGGGTCTGAGAAACAGATTTTTAACTTTTTTTTAGGTCCAATACATGAAATTTGTTTATGTGTATGACTACCACACTCAATTGTCATATACTTGTAATGAGTGCTTTCATAGAAAGGATATATGAAACATTAGGATATTTCTGCATAATGAAAAGTGTGCTTTCATCAAATGGTCAACTTTTTTTTTTAAATAGGCAGCTATCAGAGAAAATGTTGCTGTTTTCCAGTGGCCAACAGTTTATCTGATGGAGAACAGAAATGTCTGACAGACAGGCCTGGGGGTAAACCCACATACCCAATAGCTTGGACCTGCCTCTGTTGCTGCTTTGCTTCCTCCTGAGATAGCATTCAAAAAGCATTCAGTCACCATGGTGCAAACTACCCAAATTATACCTGTATGCTCTAAGTATTCATAATGCTTATAGAAATTAGTCACTGTGATCTTTGGCAATGGTAGATATACATATCAGGGTCATACCTCCAGGTCACAGAAATATCGATCAAAAGGCATTTTGCCCGAGTGCAGTCAAGCATGAAAAACTGATGACACATTGTTAGTTCACCACATACACGTTTGAACAGTAATGCATGCTCCAAAGCAAATTGTTTAGGCCCTTGGGCCCTTATCAAAGAGTATCTGAGATCTGACCCAAAGGAAAACTTCAACCTAACATTCCATAATGTAATCGAGCATGGAACCATTCTTACTTCATGATCAAGTGGGAAATTATAACAAATTCTGTTTGATAGATTTTGCATTGATATTTCAGCAGTTTTTTCTGTCAGTACTGCACAGTCTTTTTAAGTAGCCCAGTTGTGTCTACATTATATACAGAACATTAGATCAGTCTAATTTGGGCACAATGGCAAATATGGATGTGGCCTGCATGGCTGGAGAAAAAGCACTGGTATTTTCTTCTTCTTGGTGTCTGTTTTAGGTTTTAGGTCCCCCTCTTAAAATGCTAGTTTACAACCACTTGTTATAGGTCATCACCATTATCACTGGTTCCCTCCCACCACCCTTTGACGTAAGTTCACTTGACTAACTTGAGAAGGCTTCTTAGTTTCCTAGTGTCGAGCCAAAGGTCTATTTGAATGTATACTATGCATGGCGTTTACTGAGAAATCCAACACACATGAATATAATAGATCTCAAGCTTTAAATGCATGATCATATGGAAATCGCCACAGAAAAGCAATCGCCATCAACAGTGTTGTATATGACACTGTCGATGCAGATTGCTTTTCTATGGCAAACTCAGTGGTCTTTTAAAAAAATTATTTATCTGTTGCATTGTTTGATTCGAAGGTAAGCTCTAAGCTATATTGCAAGCATCAGGGAAACCTGGCCAAACTATACATTGCCCAAACACTGCAAAACTTTGGAAAAAGTTTCAAACTCTGCATAATTTGGGTGCAATTATGTTATTTGGGCACAGCGTTTAACGCCATTAGTTGGGAAGAATTTAAAGGCCTGGCTATATAAATGTCTATATATACAGCAGGCCTGGCATTCTGAAAAATGCAGGAGGGCAAAAAATCGCTCTCCTCAATCAGCTTAGGAGAGCAATTAGCTTTACACAGCATTTTAAGTATCCAGTTGAACGAACTCATTGAAACTGAAACCAACAGACTACATCAGTGATTTTATTACATGTAACTTTACTAAGGTAAAGCGAAATCTCTTAGACATCTAGATGTCTCACTCAACATCCGAACACACACTTGACAAGACCTGTGTGTATACCCAGACCTGTTGTCCAAGAAAGTCATACGTCTACCACTACCACCTTCAACTCCCCTTTGGGGGGTTGAAGGTGGTAGTGGTGGGCGTATGACTTTCTTGGACAACAGGTCTGCTTGAATCTACAGTCACATCCTGGTGCAAGTGCTTCAAGTGACAGGATAGTAGTAATGGTAGTATATTATAGTGTCAATATTCCTTGAATAATTACCCCTCAAACTGTGATGTCAGTTGTTGAACTTGAAACTGACAGAAAAAAAATATTGCTGTGACCCATTTTGCTTCAAATGATTGCAACTGTGTTTGGGTATGGTTGCAGCCATTACCTTTTACCACTAAACCACTTTCAAAATGAAATTACGTGATGTTATGTGACTTCGAAGTTAAAATGCCTTTTTGCTTTACAACAAAAATTTAATGTGAGCATAATACATGTAATCTCAATCATCCCAGACCAAAATATTTAGGAGGGCAATTTTTCGCTCTTCTTAATTCTTTCAGGAGGGCAGTAAGGAGAGCTAAAAAATCGCTCTCCTGAAATTGCCAAGCCTGATACAGGGGTAAAATAACTTTTTGCCGGAGGTGGGAGGGGGCACAAACCTCCCAAATTTCTGGCAGCTCAGTAAAAATTTTGTGACAGATCCAGATTGGGGAACATTGTATCTCTCCTGCAGGCAGCCAAAATAGGTAAGATAACACAAATTCATATGAATCAATTTTAAAATTTGTTTTATTTTCTGCGATATGAACAAAGCATTCGATAGAGTATTGCATGCAGGTTTAACTCATAAAATGAAAGCTATAGACACACGGGGGAATTTACTATGGTGGTTCGAGGATTATTTCAACGAGCGAAGCCAGGCAGTTGTTGTAAATGGGCGTAGTTCAAAGAAGCTGGTAATTCCTGCAGATGTTTGTCAAGGGTAGCCACATCCCTGGTTTGAATAGGTTAAATGTTCGTAAGCATTGGGCGGAGGACGACCAACTTGGTTACGTATAGCTAAAATCCTAGTGGGGTAAAATTCTGCAATGTTGAGGCCTGCAAACCAACCTTCCCCCACTCTCACCAGTTGGAAATTCGATACATCGTACCCTCATCCCCATCAAACATATGTTTCAGCCAAAATATTGATAATATTCCGACTATGTTGCAAGAGTTTACCAGAGAAAGGCCCCAAATTCTTTTAGAGCCAAAAATGTTCTGACAAATTTGGGGTGGGATGCCCCTTCACTATATGTATCTATGCCACTGTCCACATAAAGGAAAGAGATGTTTGTTGGAACTTGAAGGGTACATGTACTTGGTAGTCTCACTTACTGAATAATAGTGATAACACTATTTTTAATTTTGTAGAAAAATATTGATCATCACTTTTACTAGGTAATGAGTCTGACACAAGGTGGGTCTACAGTTCGATACCCACCAGGTGTAACTGCACTGTGACTTGGGCAAAGCACTTCATTCCCATTGGCCATGTGGGCGAGGACGATTGCCCTGCGTACTGAGGCATACTGCCTTCAACCAATGCTAACCCTGCCTATGTGGAGTTAGTATGTTGGGGAGTCTCCTCCATCCGTAAACTGTCTGACATGATATGACCTTGCTGTTAACCCTTTACTCATTGTAACAGCCAAAAAAGGCTAGTGCTATTTACAAAAATCACCATTCAATTTTCATTATTTTTTTCATTTTTGCCTCAAAAACATAGCTTATTGAGCTCATTCCACTGAGGGGTCATAAGCTATGTTTTTGAAACAAAAAATTAAAATATTTAGTTATTCAAGAATTTTGTGTGCAAGTGTCGTCTGCTTTTCGTGTTAGGTAAAGGATTAAAAGTGTCATTATACCCCACCGAAAAAGTAGAGTGAAAAACGGCATCACTATTATTAACATTGGGTGAATATGCAATCCATCATTATTATTTAGCATGTGAGAGTACTGATGTTTGTGACATTTTAATCCTAATCTATAATTTTTAGCTCAACTTGACAAAGTCAAGCTGAGCTATTGCCATCACTTCTCGTCCGTCGGCGTATGTACGTACGTACGTATGTTAGTATGTTAGTACGTACGTCCACAATTTCCTTTGGCACACCTCACAGGTTGCATTTATGATCAGATTACTTTGAAACTTGGCATGCTTGTTTGGGCTGACCTCTAGATGGGAGCTATCGATTTTCTTCAATTTCCGTCAAAAAATGTTGCCGCGGCCAATGTTCTTAGAACTTAGTTTAGTCAAACCACAATATTTCCCTTTGGCACACCCTACAGGGCACATTTATGATTTGATTGCTTTGAAACCTGGTATGCTTATTTAGGGTGACCTCTAGATGGGAGCTATCGATTTTCTTCAATTTCCGGCAAAAAATGTTGCCACGGCCAACGTTCGTAGAACTTAGTTTAGTCAGACCTCAATATTTCCCTTTGGCACACCCTACAGGCCACATTTATGATCAGATTGCTATGAAACCTGGTATGCTTGTTTGTGGAGACCTCTAGATGGGTGCTATCGATTTTCTTCAATTTCTGTCAAAAAATGTTGCCGCGGCCAATGTTCTTAGAACTTTGTTTAGTCAGAAGACTCAATATTTCCCTTTGGCACACCCTACAGGGTACATTTATGATCGGATTGCTTTGAAACCTGGCATGCTTGTTTGGGGTGACCTCTAGATGGGAGCTATCGATTTTCTTCAATTTCCGTCAAAAAATGTTGCCGCGGCCAACGTTCTTAGAACTTAGCTTAGTCAGACCACAATATTTCCCTTTGGCACATCCTACAGGGCACATTTATGATTTGATTGCTTTGAAACCTGGTATGCTTGTTTGGGGAGACCTCTAGATGGGAGCTATCGATTTTCTTCCATTTCCGTCAAAAAATGTTGCCACAGCCAACGTTCTTAGAATTTAGTCAGACCACAATATTTCCCTTTTATACACCCTACAGGGCAGATTTATGATCGGATTGCTTTGAAACCTGGCATGCATGTTTAGGGAGGCCTCTAGATGGGAGCTATCGATTTTCTTCGGTTTCTGTCAAAAAATGTTGCCACTGGCAAAAAAAATGACATTGGTACCAATGATCTTCAATTTTGCCATTTCATTTATAACTTACTAAGTTCAAGTTTGTCAAGTTGAGCTACAGTGTCATTGACACTTTCATTATCTTTCAGTACGCCTTCAGTACCAATGGCTGTTTTGGATCACTGATTGCTGATTTTCTACAGAGGTAAATCTATTTTTCAGCATTTTATTAATTATTAATTTCATGTATCAGTGACAGTGCTATTTATAAAAATCATCATTTAGGCCTAAAAAAAGTTAAAAAATCTGTTTCTTGGGCCCTCCCGCATGGTTCTTTTGGCTGCCACATGCTCTCTTTTTACAACCAATGGAAACTTGAAAAAAATAAAAATTAAATGGTTTTTGTTTGATATTTTATCCAAGTTAGAATTGATAAATTTGTCCCTTGAGTGCAACAAGGCTTTGCAATATTTTGGCATTACAAAGCCTTCTTTCACTAAAGGGATGAAATTCATCACCACCCATGCTATTTTGTAGATTTATACATCCTAAAACATAAAAAAAAACCTGAGAACATGAACTTTTAATGGCAAATTAATAATTACAAAAATAAAAAATAAAATAAAAAAATGCCCGCCAAAATACAATTTTACAAAAAATGGCCTGAGAAACAGAAGATCTACTTTGTGGGGCCTTGGATTCCATTATTATTTAAGTTTTTGCCTTTAAAACAGGGGCGGGGGGAGGGGCAGAAAAAAAAAAATCCAGGAATGGCGTGCCAAAAATTTGTGTCAGATCATTTTTGGGATCCACCACCCCCCTTTTATGTGAAAGATTTTTTTTTTTTCACTCTCAATTTTTGGCCACTCACCTGTGCCCCCCACCTCCCACCCCACCCCCATTGGGACTCTAAAATTTATCTTCCTAAGAAAATAAAGTTTCAGTGATGATTTTTATTGTAGTATACATCATAATATCATAAAAGGGATTATTTTTACATTTCAGCTCATATTTCCACCATCACATATTTTGATTACAAAAAATGGATGAGTTTTCAACATTATACCCACCTAAATACTAGCAAAACTAGAAACTGTTTTAGAACACTAAAACATATGTCTCCCCTTCCTTTCTGTTTATTGCACTGCAAAATATATATACATGAATAATATTGACAATCATACCAAATATCTAAGGTCTAAGTCAAAGGACAAAAATGTTATGCCCCGGACAAAGTTTCCCTTAAAAAGCACATAAATCTGACCTTCAGGTCAAAGGTCAAGGTCACATGAAGGTCACTATGGTTCACGACACACCAGCTCATGGTGATACATCCACATGCCAAATATCTAAGGTCTAGGTCAAAAGACAAAAAAGTTATGCCCCGGACAAAGTTTCCCTTAAAAAGCACATAAATCTGACCTTCAGGTCAAAGGTCAAGGCCACATGAAGGTCAGTATGGTACGCGACACACCGGCTCATGGTGATACATCCACATGTCAAATATCTAAGGTCTAGGTCAAAAGATAAAAAAGTTATGCCCCGGACAAAGTTTGTATGAGAAGAAGAAGAAGAAGAATATGCACTAAAACAATATGTCTCCCTTCTGGGAAGGGGAGACATAATGATTGAAATGTCACATTCGAGCTCAAGCAAAAGACAACATTGGGCTCCTTTCTAATTAGTATTGATACATTACCAGTCTGTTACAGCATTGAATTGTCTTCGAAACAATTCCTCAAACAATGTAAACTGAAGTACATACAGTATGTGGAGAGTGGATTGTAACTAAATCACCCGCAGAGTGGAGTTGTCACCCAAGCTATAACTTTCAAATTGTGTACATATCGACAAACACAAGCAATGTTTCAGCCAATGGACTTCCGGGTTTAACCCAGAGGTCCATTGGCTGAAACTTTGCCTATGCTGGTTATGCTTTGCAACAAATTTGCAATTTTTGCTTGGGTGGAATCTCCACTCTGTGGGTGATTTAGTGATAATACACTCTCCACGTACTGTACTTGGTTCAGCAGCTTTATTTTTGTGAGTAAATTTTATAATAGCTGGAAAGGCTGTTGTACTTTTATTATTTGTTTTTACTTTTAACTCTTGAAGGGCTATATCTGACTTTTACAACCTCAGAACAGGTGCCCTTAACATGCCATCCTGAGGAGGTCTTGTCGACAACGGACAAATGAGGTAGGATGTAGTTTCTAGCCAATTCTTGGCTGCATGTTAAGGCAGTCAAAGACTTCACTAGAAATCACTGCTAAGCCACTGGACATATAGAGGCTGTGGGCTGGGGGGAATTCAGGACACTTGTCCATGCCCTTAAGGGTTAAGACTGCACTAGCTGTACTTGTCTCTATTAGAAAGGTTGAGAGAACACTATTTTAACATTTCAGAAAAGATGAAGTTGTTTGTTTATAGGCCTTTAGATTAGTCTAATTTGGGCACAGTGGCAAATATGAATCTAAAGTATTGTGACCTCTTGGGGGAGAAAAGGGCTGGTATTTTTTCCTCCTTGACGTCGGTTTTAGAATTAAGGTTTTTCTCTGCAAGAATCATAGTTCACAGCCTCACGTTATAGGTCTTCACAATTTTTATTGGTCCCTTCAACATTTACTCGAGAAAGTTCCTTAGTTTTCCAGTGCTGTTATAGCCCCCATATTATATTGAGATTGATATATCCTTAGTAGATAATTATATGAGAAAGATATTTTTATTTCTGCATTTTCTGACTGGTCTGACTCATTTCCACTGAGTGACCTTTGTTTACATCTTTGTTACACCAATATATTGTACATATAGCTGTTGATTGTTTAATTGTTTAAGTTGGTCAATGACCTTGATTACTTGAACTTTAACAGAATCCCCTAGAAACTGTTAGAATTTTGAGGAATTTTCATCTTCTGGAACATTCTATCTGGTTACTATATAAAGGTTTGTCAACAGGGTTCAAAAACTCATTATTTTAGAAAGCCATTTCAGAAGAACTTATTTTCACAGCTGTTGTTTCCATTGGAGATTATTATTGTTTGAGAACAGTGCATTTATTATAGAAGCAGTGCTTCTTTGTGAATTTGGAATATTGATTCCAAAAGAGAATTTTTGAAGAGAATTTGTTCATCTTGGAAAAGAGAATTTATACTTTCTGTGAAACAGAATAATAATATTTTGTGAAAAGCCAGGATTCTACTGGATTGTTTGGAAATTACCTGTGGCACCAATACTTCTTGGATTTTTACTCCATTTGAATTTTGCAGAGAATTTTATTGGAGACTGCTGAAATTTCTAAGTGAAAATTTTATTACAAATCTACGGGATACTGTTTCTGAAGAGACATTCTTGGATTTAATTACTACATCTACCAGCTGGTAACTTTCTTCAGAGAAGATACTTCACCACTGGATTACTGGATTCTGTCAAACTGTACTTTGGACTAATTCTATAATTGATAAGTACCATTGTTTTTATTTTCTGTAAACCAATTAGTGTAAAAGATCTTTGTATCATTTATTTTATTAATTTTTTTTAATTAAATTTCAGAATAGTTAAATTCATAGTTTTTGTTGCTGATTCTCAGATTTCTTTCTGTTACCAATATCAATAATATTTCCGTACCGTAACAAGCGACAAGCCAGAATCTTATTTATATATAACGCATGACTTTTAATAGAAAATGAAACGAACATGTATATATTAGATCTCAAGCTTTAAGAGCAGGTTCATGCACAGTTTGACAGTGAAAAGCAATCGGCGTCGATAGTGTTGTATAAAAAATGGTCCTAACCGATTACCGGTTATTTGAGCTCACAATCGGCTGATTCTGATGCCGATTCCGATTGTAATACCATGCACTACCAGACAAGTCGAGGCTCAAAAGAACTTCATTAAACTGAACATTTTTCACGGTGTTAATTAACACTCTGTTGACTAGTGTTGCGGTAAAATTACCAGTCGTGCACACTGGGCGGTAAACATGGCTCTCAGAGCCATGTTTACTACTCAAGTGCCTACGACTGGTAATTTTACTGTGACCAGGCTGAGTCAATGGAGTGCAACCTTCACTTTTCTGGGAAGAAACTGGCAATTACCCCAAGTATGCTCAATTCTAAGCTTTACATGTCATTTAACTTGTATATCCTTTAAAGGGGCGTCTAGAGAGATTAAGAATACACATTGTGGTGGTTTTTCAACTTTATTGAATGGTATTATTGACATCATTTTACATTAACAATTGAACAGTTGCAGAAGATAATAAAATGTGGTTAATGAATCATCACCAAAAAAATATGCTTGGCGACAATTGGTTGAACCAATGTTCCAGGAGACGTTGCTTTTGTCATCTGATTGCCCACAATCAGCCGATTGCCCACAATCAGCTGATTGGGGTGGCCGATTCTGATCATCGGTTGAACACTACCGCCCAGGGATTGATCCTGGGACCTCTGGCATGACAGACGAGTGCACTTATCCACTCGACATCCACTCTCTTTACTCAACAGCCACTCTCTTTACTTGACCATCACTTGGTTTGTCTGATTTGTTAGGTAAAAGGTTAAAGTTAATTCATTCCCCACTTAAAGTGCGTGCAGTAATTCAGTGTTCATAATATAATTTATTTTGTTTTATTATATCATTCTCAGTCAAACAGTTTTTGTTTTTAATCACTTTTTTTATATTCTTGTCATGCAGCATCTGGACATTCTTCTAGAAAATGTGATATTTGGTGTGCAGCTTCCTTTTGAGGTGTAGACTCAGACTTGTTTAAGAGAAGATTGAGGATATATATTTGCCTTCAATATGGGAGGGGCAAGAATTTTTGCCCCGCCCAAAATTTCTATTTTCCAAACCGAGAGGCTGATGTGAACCAAATTTGACATGAGAGCTTATTTGGTCATAAGTACATAATTTATGCAAAAAAAATATTTTCCCTTCGCCCCATGGGAAATACAGGCGCTAAAAATAGAAAAAATTTAAAACGCCCATATCTCCAAAACTGCACGGCACCCAGAATTCTGATTTGGTGTAAAGCTTCATTAGGACCAACAGAATGGAATGGTAAAAAAAAATTGCTATCGGTTTTATCATGGGGTACTTTTCCGGGACTTTGAAAAGTGCTGAGTCATCATTTTTTAACACTGGGTTATGGGAAAAACATTTAAGACTACTTTTTTCCCAAACCACTGCTCCAAAAGCTTTCAAATTTCATATATAACATCTTTGGAAGATTGTTTCACAGGTTTATTGAAATCAAATCCCTGGGTCCATATTTGGCCTCTCCATGGGAGCCCAAATATTTAAATTTGTGCTCATTTTGGAGCTTTATGAGAAGTTAATAACTCTCATGTCTGACCAATATGATGTCGTGTTTTGCTGGCTTCCCAGACATGTAGGTATCGCTGGTAACACCAGAGCAGACAGTGCAGCAAAACAGGATTTAACCAAGCCTCTCACTGATTTTAAGATTCTGTTCAGTGATTTCAAGCCTCATATCAGTAGTTACATCAAATCTATGTGGCAGGTGGATGGGGATGGGGCAACTAATAGCAAGCTCCATCGCCTCTAACCACTTATTTTCGACCATTACTTGTCTTATAACCTTTGCAGAAAAGATCATGTAGTTTTGACACCATGTCATATTGGTCATACAAGACTAGCACATTCCTTTTTGTTAGAGGGTAATATGAAACCAGAGTGTGTTCCCTACTGGCAGGTGTTGTCAGTGGAGTACATTCTTTTTCATTGTACTGATTTTAATCTCATTAGACGACGGCATTTTTTGTTATGTCTCTTTGAGACCTATTTTTCAATACAAATCCACATAAAGTTTTGTCGTTCCTGAAGGAAATCAACCTTTTTAATAAATTTTAAATTGTTTAAAAGTTATAACTTAGTTCAAAATGAGGAATTTTCTTTAAAAATCTTCTTCTTCACATCCACCAGTCAGAATCTTTTGATATTTGGGATACAGCATCCTTACAGAGATGAGATTCAAGTTTGTTCAAGCCAAGTCCCTGGGTTGATATTTGGGCTCCCTGTGGGAGCCTGAATTATCACTTAGTTCAATATGAGGATTTTTCTTTAAAAATCTTTTTTTTTGAAAATCCACTGGTCAGAATCTTTGGATATTTGGTAAAAGCTTTTCTTATGAGGGGCAAATGCAACTTGTTGAAATTAATTCCCTGGGTTGATATTTAGGCTATCATGTCAGGTGAGCGCCAAACAAATTTGGCCCTCCAGTGCATGTCGGATTTGAATGATCTTTGGTATGCTGATGGACCATCATGGGGAAAGGATACTCATAAGTAATAGGTTTTGTCCAATTATTTTTTTCTAGAGTTATGGCCCTTTTGCGACTTAGAAAATGTCAATTTTTATTGTTTCTGGATGATAACTTTAGTAGTGTATTTTGGATTTGAATGATCTTTGACATGCTGAATGATGGACCACGTTGGGGTAAAGGATATCCACAAGCAAACGGTTTTGAAGGATATCCACAAATAACAGGTTTTGTTCAATCATTTTTCCAAGAGGTATGGGCCTTTTTCGACTTGGAAAATTCCATTTTTTTCTGGATGATAATTTTGGTATTGTATGTCTGATTTGAATGATCTTTAATATTTCTGACAGAACTACAGATAAAATCCCAAACCCCAACTTTGTCCCATTTTTAATAAACCACTTCTCGGCGGGGGATGCCGGTTGCATTGCACCTTGTTCAACTGGAAATGGATGAGTATTGGTGGCAAGTCTTGCCATTGAACAGTTTGGACTGCATTAGGGCTTCCATGAACAGGGCATGTTGAGTCATTTTTACAGACATTGAGCTAGATGCTGCTGTTAGAGTAGTACTGGAAAGTGATAACATCTTGGGATCTGCGAATCACAAATTTCTTTTCGAATCGAATCTTGAATCGAATCGTGTTTCTGATATCGACATCAAATCGAATCTTAAAAGACAAGTTATTTCATATTGCATCAAACGGAAGTTACGGAACACTGTGATGACCCTTACGCGACGGAGTGAACACCTTAAACACCAATAACTAAATATTCTCTGTAGCACCGTCGCTGAAACAGCTAGGCCTATTGTCCATAGTTTTAGTTTTTGAAGGCCTAACTTGTTACTATTCACGTTCTTAAGAACGTGAATAGTAACAAGTTAAGCCTTCAAAAACCAAAACTATGGATAATGTTCTGGGCCAAATTCACACCTTACCTAACAATTAAACATTGTCAGTTACTCAAATAAATAGGAATTGAGCCTACATGAATGAATATTCTAATGACAGTTTTATCCTATTTTTGTTGGAAATGTAACAAATTGAAGTTAGTATGAGAGATTCGAAAAAATCCTGAGACTGATTCGGGATCGATCTCGAAGCATACGTATGGTATCGAAATCGAATCGAATCTCGAATATTCGCAGGACCCTAATAACATCATAATACATAATTCTTCATATGGATTGAGATGCCTACAATTCTCACACTCTTCCAGGAGAGCTTCAAATAAGACATGGGTGTAAAGTGTACTTCCCCTTCAGATTTCTTTGAAATGAATTTTTCAACCCTTGGAAACTTTTTGCAAAATATATTTTAAGAATTTTAAAGAGTTATTTGCCCATTGCAGTTCGGTGACTTTATGTTGTGTTAAATTCAGAGTTTTCAACACAAGTTCTTCACTCAAGCTGAGAAGTCAAAAAAAAGAATCTTATTCTTTTTGCTAATAATTTTTGATCAATTTTTTTCTGAATTGATCGGATAATAATATCAAATACATTTTTTTTCAGTTTCTTGTGACCAGCTCCTGTGATGACAGAAATGTTTGTGTTCTTTTTGAAAACAACAGTTTTCAATCATTTAACCCTTTATAACAAATCAGCCACATCTGCCCTCGTAATTTACAAATTAAGTAGTTAAAAATAATATATCTTTCAAAAAATTTCAACGAAACCATATCATGTGACCCCTCATTGGAACGAGCTCGTTCCAATGAGGGGACACATGATATGGTTTCATTATACCCCCTGCAAACAAAGTTTGGGGGGTATATAGGAATCACCCTGTCCGTCTGTCCAGGCCAACATTGGAGGTTTAGGGGATATTATTATTAGGGGCTACCTCCAAATTAAGGTAGTGTTAGGGTTAGGAGTGGGGTGGGGTTAGGGGTAGCCCCAGAGTAGGGCTTAAGGTTGGGGAGGGTTAGGTGTGGGTGGGGGGGGGGGGGAGGTAGGGGGGGTTAGTTTTAGTAGCCTCTAAACCGAAAATAGCTCCTAATCCTATTGGTTTGGCTAGGGTGGGGTTGGGTCAGGGGTGGGGTGGGGTGGGGGTTAGGGGTAGCCCCAGAGTAGGACTTAAGGTTGGGGGGGGGTTAGGTCCCAGGGGTGGGTGGTGGTTAGGGTCTGGGGTGGGCTTTTAGTGTTTAGGGTCAGGGTGGGTAGGGTTAGGGTGTGGGTTTTGGGTGGAGGGGTGGGGTTAGGGTTAGGGTTAAATATAAGTTCTAGGGTGGAGGGGGTGGGATTCTGGGTAAAATAAGGTTTTGGACATATAAAATGTTTTTTTGGTAGCCCATAAACCCGAAATGTTGGAGTGTCCGTCTGTCCATCCTTGTAAGCGCAACTCCTCTTAAACCGTTTGAAGAATTTTCATGAAACTTTACACAGTGGAAGAACTCCATATGAAGATGTGCATGAAGTAATATAATTCAGTTCTGACATTTCCAAGGGGAGATAATTTAATGTATGCCGTCTGTCCATCCTTGTAAGCGCAACTCCTCCTAAACCGTATGAAGAATTTTCATGAAAATTTACACAATGGAAGAACTCCATATGAGGATGTGCATGAAGCAATATAATTCCGTTCTGACATTTCCAAGGGGAGATAATCTAACTTATACATTTCAGGTGCAGGGGGGGGGGGGGGGGGGAATCACTTTGTGAGTTTGCTCACAGTACCTCTAGTTGAAATTGTTTGAAAAATTTGAAAATACAAATATACTGAGTCAAAAAGGAAAGTATAATAAACTTTGAGGAGCAATTTTTTTAGTATTTTCAACTTTAATCCCAAACAAATTATTGTAAATTCATATTTCAAGTCTAGCTGTATGAATTTGTATAATTTCATGTTCTTAATGTTGCCAGAATCACGTCAGGACATCGCATTTCAGACATGGGGTGAAATGAAAAGTTCACACACGCAGTCAATAGCGGGTATGTCTACCGTCATTTGCCTCTTGAATGGCAAGGCATCGACGGCGCATGGACCTGATAAGTCTCTGGATGTCACACTGTGGTATTGCATTCCACTCCTGCCTTAGAACATTACGTAAATCGCCTAACGTCTGAAGTCGTACCCGATGGTCCAACTGATCCTAAAGATGCTCGATTGGTGACAAATCTGGTGAAAGTGGAGGCCAGGGAAGAAGTTTGATGCTCTGCTCCTCAAGAAAGTCATGACAGATAGGCGCCACGTGACATCAGGCATTGTCTTGCTGGAATAACTGCCATCCGACGTTACCGTTGAACAACAGGACAAAAACAATGTTAAGAATTTCATCCCTATATCGCTGTCCATTCAGATTACCATCGATGAAGATCAACTGCATTCAATGGTGAAAGGAAATTCCTGGCCAAACCATTACACTACCCCCACCGCACGCAAGCATAAAAAACCATTCTCCTTGTCGGCGATACACTCTTGCCATACCATCAGCGTGCCATAGACAAAATCGTGATTCATCACTAAAAAGAACTGTGCTCCAACGCTGCGGAGTCCAGCAAACATGCTGACGTACCCATTCCATTTTGACGGTACAATGACATTGGGTAAGGATTGGTCCGTGGTATGTATGCCTACTTCAGATGCTGTGTTCAGCGAATCTGTTGCTGACAGTTTGTGCACTGATTTTATTATTAGTTCTATCAAGAGTAATTGCTGCTGTCCTCGTTGCCGGAAGGAAGCGATCCCGCAAGTGAGACATCCTGATGTGTCAGTCTTGTGCAGGGGTCATCACTCTTGGTCGACCTGAATGTGGTCAGCAGTAGATCCAGTGGTTCTATACTTCCAATGAGACGGCAAATAGTGGCCACAGTGACACTGAACTCAGCAGCAAGCTCATCTGGAGGTATCCCAGCTGCATGCATACCAATGGCCCGCAATCTCCGATTTTCGGTTAACCTTGGCATTTTTTTAAATGTTGGAAGACAAAAACTAGAGTGTTTTCTCAATAACCCAGGCTCTCTAGTACAACATAACACAAAGAAAATCGTCGGTCACCCATTCAATTTGATATTCTCGGGTAGCACATGCTATTTTGAAATCCGTAGCAAAATTGTATACGGTTGGGTGGACAACAACAACATGTCATTAAACTCTTTGCACGACTTCTTGTCCACAAACATGCAACATTAGAACTATTATATTTCATCCTTTATGCTATTTTTTCACATTTTTTTCTATTATACTTTCTTTTTTGACTCAGTATATTAAAATAATAAATTTTGATATCATCTGTGTTGGGTAAAGGGTTAAGCATTTATTAATCCAGTTATTCAAATTTTTTCTCAGAAATTTAATCCACTGCACATTTATGTCAAAATTTCTTCCTTAAACCAACAAGCTCTGTCAAAAAAGATTGAATTGGTTAACCTGCTAGTTGTCTTCAGAGAATAATAGGCTGCTTCAAATTTCAATATTTCAACAGCAGTATGTAAGGGGTTAAAGCATATTTGTATTAGCCAGATTTATTTTTGCTGACAAGCAATATATTTCAGTGCCTATACACACCCTATCTGGACCTATACATTCAGTAAACCATGGATAATCACTTGAATATACACTCATAGCAAGCTGCCCAAATCAGTTAATATTACCTGATTAATTAGCTTCAAATGCAGTTGTGGCCACAACCTGATATTTTAGCAGGAAGTGTACATGTGGTTGTTGCTCAATGGCAGTTCCTCATTGCTAACTAATAATCTATTTTCTTTGTGGAAAATCTACTGTAACAATTTACAATTGTTAGTGGAGACCAAGCCAGAAAATGAGCAGACTGTCATCTGCAAAATGAGGTTGCCATAGGGTGAATTTAGTGATGCTACCATGCACTGCAGGGTAGCATCACTAAATGTACCCTCTGTGAACCTCATTCTGAATCAAGGTCTCAAAACTGAACAGAAAGAGGTACCCAGAGGAAAAATTGGCCCACTGTATGGGATAGCATCAGCAAATCCCCCCCTCTGGGGACCTCATTCTGCAAATGTCAAACTGCTTATTTTCAGGCCTAGTGGAGATATCCTAAATATGCATGCTTGTTGCTGAATCCAACCAATTCCAAAATAAATGGTATTTGCATGCCAAAGGCACACAGGGACAGTGTGGGGCAAACACCTTTCAACCCTCAATATAAGCTGTATATTATATGTTTTCTGACATGTCTGGACGCAGAAAAGGAGAAAAAGTGTCACGGTACTCTTACTGGTGCTTGTGTCTTCTGCATTCTTCAGAGGAGGAGGTGGTTGAGTTGGAGAGCCTGCAGCAGTTGGTGGAGTTTTTGGAGGATCGCTTGAGGACTGGTCTTGATAATATAGTCTCATCCTAGCTGTTGCTTCTGCTAAGGCTTCCAGTATCTCTCTGTCGAACCTCACATTTTGCTTGTGGGTGCCTATGTTGCACTTGAGGTCGCATCTGACTATTTCCATGTTTATTTGGAGCAGTTTGTAACCCTTGTAATTTTTCTGCAGTTTTTGGTGCAGCTTTTTGTTGGTGACCTCCACTCACATGAACGCTTTCATGGATTCTGGGGTGCTCACCTCCTGGTTGGGGCTCTGGTCAGAAAAAGCTGAAGGAGAAAGAGTTAGAGGGGTGGAAGGTGCATTGTCAGAGTACTTCCTGTTCCAAAGACAAATCTCCCATCTCCATTTCTTCAGATGATGAATCCGATGAGCAGGAGATTGATTAGTCTCCTGGTAAGCCAGTGTCCTCTGAGCTCTCCTCCTGCAGGGGTGGGGGTGGGGGTGGTCACTATGGTAGACAAAGGTCGGTCAGGGCTGACAGGCATCAACCTTTCAATGTCCTCACTTGCCTCCTTCCTCTTTTTTTCTCTCCAAGAACTCTGTCATTCAGTGGGCATCACATCATCAGGTGGAGTGGCCCTTCTTTCTCTTCCTCTTCTTTTTGTCCACTTTATGGATTCGGGATTCGGTGGTTAGCATGTGAATTCTAACTTGTGTTTAGTATTACAGTAAAACCTGTTTTGAGAGACCACTGTGTCATGAGAGACCACCTGTCCTGAGAGACTGCTATGGCCTTGTACCATTTGGCTGTTTTACTCTGTATAGGACCTGTCATGAGAGACCACTTTTGCCTGGCAAAAAGGGTGGTCTCTCAAGACAGGTTCCAATCTTATTATTATATTTTATACTCCTTGCATTCTTGTTTTGTATACACACTTCTTTTGAAATCTTTTCACAAATAAAATACTGTTTAAACTAAATCTTTTGTTTTTCTACTTGTATCTTTTTCAGAAAATGTGATGTAATTGTGAGAGGTTACTCAGGTTACAATGCAAGATGGTGTAAACTGATTTTACCGCAGTTAATTGATAAAGAGACGGCAAAACCTGTTGCTGCATTCACCATATTTCTGGGTGTTAATGACTCAAATACAGAAGAGCTGAATCCCAGTCAACATGTTCCACTGGAAGAATATAAACAATCGCTAATGGATATGGTCAAGTATTTAAATGTATGCTTTACTTTTCATTTCAAGCCTCTTTTCAATGCTTTTTAATGTAGAACTCTTGACTTTTTCATCAAATCAAGTCATGGCTGTCTAACTGTAGCCATGACTTGATTTTATGAGAAAAGTAAGGAAGACCTTCAAAAATAAATAAATTTTCAGGAGCGCGATGGCACTGTGGTTATGGCCTGGACTTCAAACCAAAAGGGCCATTGTTCAATCCCTGCCAGGGGTTACTGCACTGTGTCCTTGGACAAGGCACTTCATCCTGATTACCCATGTGGGGACATGGTGGCGTTGTGTACTTAGGCATAATGCTTGTCGATGGTGCACTGGTCTTCAAACAATGCTAAGCCTGCTTGTGCAGTGTTAGTACATTGGGGAGTCTGACAGTTGATCGCCACTGCTTGGTGGTACTCTGGCTTCCTCCACCTGTAAAACTGTCCGACATAAAGTGACTCTGGCTGTCAAAAGTGTCATTAAACCCCAATAAATAATTAAATTTTAATTTTTTTGCAAATCAAACGGTAAACAAAAAATTACTTGTATGCAGATATGTATGAATTAACCCTTTACATAATGAAATATAGACATTAATGATTGTATTATTTCCACATGGCTGCCTCATATGCAGAATGATACTTAGATGATGGCAGTGGTCATGATTAGCCATTGTGCAAAAATATGTGACCTTAAACACCAATAAATAAATACATAATACTTAGATGATGGCCAACTAATAACCAAACCGATTCAACTACTGGGGTTCTTGGGTGTATGATACTAATAAAATAATAAAATAATCTTGAGAGGGCCTGAATATGGGTGCAGGTGCTGGTGATAAAGTATTCAGTTTTTTTGCCTGAGAATTGAACATTTTGAATGGTCTGATCTCTTTAAATTAAGAACATGTACATAATTCTCAATATATTTTTAACTGGTAGAGTGCTAAATTAATTTTCAAAGGTGATTTGTAACAGTGGTATTTTTTCAAAACTATAATGCTGCCAGCAAAGGCCACACAAAGTAGATCTTCTGTTTCTCAGGCCATTATTTGTGAAATTGCATGCAGGCGAGCTGTTTTTTATTTTATTTTTTATTTCAGTAATTACTTCTTAGCCATCAATAGTTCATGTTCTTGGTTCAAGTTTTAGGCCTCATAATCTACAGAATAGCATGGGTGGTGGTCTATTTTATCCCTTGAGTGCAAGAAGGCTTTGCAGTGCTAAAGCATTGCAAAGCCTTCTTGCACTCAAGGGACAAATTCATCAATTTTTTTAACTTGGGTAAAATATCAGTCATAAACCATTTAATTTTAATTTTTTTAAGTTTAAATTGGTTATAAAAAGAGAGCATGCGGCAGCCAAAAGGACCATGCGGGAAGACCTGAGAATCAGATTTTTTATTTTTTTAGGCCAAAAGGAGGCTTAGTACAGCAAGATTTTGTTTGTTAAGTATACAGCACATTGGTGGTACACATGCTTTCAGTCATTGCCAACCCTGTCTTTATGGGGTTAGTAAGAGTGTTGGTGTGTAATGTTTTGAATCAGATCTCATGTTGAACCAGGTTTATTAGAGGTGGGTAATATACCACCTCTAATAACATTTCCATGTCATGGAAATACCAAACCAATCGTTGAATACTGAAGCCATCTGTATTTTCAAATTTTCCTGCATTAGCTGTTTATAATTTCCCAACACAAAACAATTTACCATACCTCCAGTACAAATTTGACCTGTTAATTGAATATAGGTTATAGAGTAAACTCCTGTTAATTGAATAAAAAATCTTCTAACCTTATCGAGAAATTACCCTGACTCACCCCTTGTCGAGAAATTACCCTGACTCGCCCCAGTTTTCCTTTGTTTATAGACCTATTGGGCCTCAGGACATTCAATACAGGCATTTAATCTATTATATCTTGTTTGACAAAGCGCATGCTAGGCTTATCTCTAGAATACAGAAAAGTGATACAATCCCTCTTAATTGAATACTCCTGTTAACTGAATAATTTTCACTGGCAAAGTAGCTATTCAATTTACAGAGTTCCACTGTATTCCACTGTATTTCGATAAAGGGGGCAAAAAATTCATACATTAGATAACAAATTTAGAATCCTATTTTTGGAGATGACATCCATTCGCTAATAAGCTTGATGTCGAATCCATTCCTTCTTTTTTTGGCATTATGTAAATGCAGTTGTTACTATAGTTATTTGATTTTGATTTCTCTTTGTAGGGCCAAAAAAAAGTTAAAAATCTGTTTCTCAGGTCCTCCTGCATGGTCGTTTTGGCCTCTGCATGCTCTCTTTTTATAACAAATGAAAACTTAAAAAAATAATAATTAAATGGTTCATGTCTGATATTTTATCCAAGTTAATAAAATTGATAAATTTGTCCCTTGCGATCAATACCTTGCACTCAAGGGATGAAATACACAACTGCCCATGCTATTCTGTAGATTATGAGGCCTAAAACATAAAACAAACCAAGAACACGAACTTTTGATGGCGAAGAAATAATTACAAAAATAAAAAATAAACAAAATCCTGCCCACATGCAATTTTCCAACAAATGGCTTGAGAAACAGATCTACTTTGTGGGGCCTAATCTATTGTACTTTACAACTGCGCAACTGAGTATGAATAAAATACTGTTTAACCCTTTACCTAACATGAAAAGCAGACGACACTTGCAAAAACAATTCTTCAATAACTAATTTTTTTCATTTTTTGTCTCCAAAACATAGGTTATGGCTTCTCATTGGAACGAGCTCGACGAGTTCGTTCCAATGAGGGGTCATAACCTATGTTTTGGAGACAAAAAATGAAAAAATCATGAAAATTAATTGGCGATTTTTTAGAATAGCACTGGCCGGTTTTGGCCGTTCCATTGGGTAAAGGGTTAAACTAATCATACTGTATTATTTCCATTCACACCTTAATTACGAGTTTTCGCAAATTAACAAACAAATTTGCTGTTCAATGGCAAGTTCCATTGGGATTCTTTCTGATGCTAATAAACCGTTATTGGTTCATTATTTTGGTTATTCTGTTACACAGGATGTTGGTGTTTCTAGAGAGAAGATTATTCTAATTGCCCCACCACCATGTGATGAGAAGAAGTGGGGTGCTGAACTACAATCTAGAGGTAAGCAAGATTCATTATGACAAACCACAAATACTATAGCACAGGGCAGCTTAATAATGGGATGACACTGATTTATTTTTAGACAGGGTGACTGCTGCTTTCCTGTTTGTGTTATAAGGTTGATTTATGGAAGGTCTCGCTGAAATTTATGGTTTTAAATTCAAGTGGATGCTTTGCTGTATTTTATCGCTAGCCAAACTATCTGACGTTTCTTGTGTTCACAAGTTGATAAACTCAGCGACCTCGACACTTTCTTCAAAACAAGCTATCAATTGAAAATAGAATATGTTTTCATTTTTGGAATTTTACTTGAACCCTTTACCCAACGTAATGGCCAAAACCGGCCAGCGCTATTCACAAAAATCTCCAATTTTCATTATTTTTTCATTTTTTTATCTCAAAAGCATAGGTTATGACCCCTCTTTGGAACGAGGTTGTCAAGCTCATTCCAATGAGGGGTCATAACTTATGTTTTTGAGACAAAAATGGAAAAAATTAGTTATTCAAGAATTTTTTTTGCAAGTATCGTCTGCTTTTCATGTTAGGTAAAGGGTTAAAAACATTTCCACAATCCAGTATCAGTATTTCCATTAGTTCCTGCAACAACATGTAACAAACTAACACTGGCATTTTTACAGCCCTAGTCACTGTATATTTTCATCTAGTGTTTGAGATGGCAATTACAATTTTTTTAGAATGAGAAAGTGTGACTAACCCCATGCATTGCCCAGGTTTAGCCACACTTTCTGGTTATAAAAAAATACTAACCCTGTGCACTGTACAGCCTTAGTGTAAATGTCATCTAAATCAACACTTTACCCAATGTAATGACCAATACCAGCCAGTACTATTCAAACTCAGCTTAAGACCCCTCATTTGGTGTTTTTTAGTGAATTTCAAAAATGAAAACATATTCTACTTTTCAAACAGTAGTGGATGGGTTGGCAAGGGGGAGTTGTGAATAGCATAGTGTGTAAATTATTTAGCATATGTCCATATAGGATGATATTCCAGTTGAACAAAAGAGTCCAGTTGCACTAAACCCCAATAAGGCATTATAATTATCTGAAATGACTAAATCCCATTCCATGTTCAGGGCTTATATTTTATGTGAGAATCAGAATTGATTCTCACAAATGATTGTTGGAAGGAAAGTAATAAGAATCAACTTTGATTCTCAGAAAATGTTAACTGTCCCCAAAAATATTTTTTTGGGGGGGCTATTAAAATAGCCGGTGTCTGTCCATCCATCTGTCCATGCGTGCATCTGTGCATCCATCCCACATTGGTTTCCTGATGATAACTTTAGTTATAGTCAGCAAATCCAATGAAATATGGTATGTAGGTGTATCAGCATAACATACAGGTCAAGTTCGAATCAGGGTGTGGTCTGACAATGTTTAGCAGAGTTATGCCCATTTTTCGACTTCGAAAATTCACATTTTTGGGTTTCCCTATGATAACGTTAGTTATAGCTAGCCAAATCAAATGGTATGTTGGTGTATCGACATAAAATACAGATCAAGTTTGAATCAGAGTGCGGTCCGATTATTTTTGCCAGACTTATGCCCCTTTTTTGACTTCGAAAACTTCATTTTTTTTGTTTCCTGATGATAACTTTAGTTATAGTTTGCCAAATTAAATGAAATTTGGTATGTCGGTGTATCAACATACAATACAGGTCAAGTGTGAATCTGGGTGAGGTCTGGCAATTTATGCCAGGGTTATGCCCCTTTTTCGACTTCAAAAATTCTTCTTTTTTTTGGTTTCCCGATGATAACTTTAGTTGTTGTTGACCAAATCAGATAAAATTTGGTATGTAGATGTCTCAACATAAAATACAGGTCAAGTACAAATCAGGGCTTGGTCCAACATTTTTTTGCCAGAATTATGTCCCTTTTTCGACTGAAAAATTCATTTTTTTTCCAATACCTGGAATTGCATACTTTTTGGGGGGATGTGTGGCCAGACGGCCTTTTATTTGCTTCTTGTCACGGATTCTGAAAGTGTCTTGAAAGGCTTGGAGAATTCTACTTATTTTGGCTCCCTCATAATAAGGTTACATTTAGGCTTAGCAGTGGTGGGTAGAGAAGTCTTGTCTGCCTATAGAGACATTAAGGCTTCTCTACAGACCACTGCCAAGGGACTGTAACTCCCATCAGAAGGATAACCAAAAACCTGCATGCTGGAACATGTGTTCAACATGTAGATATAAGACACAAAACTCACCAAAAATGGAATTAGGCCTTTAAGTGTTAAACTCTAGTAAATATATATATAAATCAGGCTTGCTTGTTACTATGGAATGTGTACTGGCTGCAAGGGTATAACAGTATTCTCCATTTCTATATTATTTAAGAAAAAAAAAATGATTCTTGCAGCAGGAATTTGCAAGAATGAAAACCGATTCTCATGAATGGTGGCAATTTTTTGAAGGCTGGTATTACTCTGAACAAAATTACCTGTCAGTGCCAAATTTGAGCTCTGTATCTTGAAAATTGTCAGAATGCAAAGTCAATAAAAGCAGTAAGTGAGAAAGGAATACTCACCCATGTATATTTAACATTTATCTTACAATAAGTATGTATTGAGTCCATAATTACTGAAATACAGTGTGTATCAGGGGCTCCTGATACAAAATCTGTATCTTGCAACTGGAAGATACTAGAGCTGAAATGGTTAAAGGATTTTCTTGATCGATTAATCACATGGATTAACCTTGGTTAACTGATTAATCTCTTGCCCCTGTAGGTAGCCGGATAACTGACGCAGCGTTGATGATTTATAGCATTAACCCTTTACCCAACA
The DNA here is from genome assembly GCA_031216915.1 of Pictodentalium vernedei. Lineage (NCBI taxonomy): Eukaryota > Metazoa > Mollusca > Scaphopoda > Dentaliida > Dentaliidae > Pictodentalium > Pictodentalium vernedei. The sequence continues at coordinate 152,776,861 of CM062289.1, forward strand.
TAAAGCACAAAATTGGCTGTCTCTACATACAAAAATCTCCATTCAGATTTTATTATGTTTTCAATTTTTGTCTCAAAAACATAGATTATGCCCCCTTATTGAATTGAGCTCGTTCCCATGAGGGGTCATAAGCTATGCTTTTGAGACAAAAATTGAAAATTTTTAGTAATTCAAGAATCTATTTTGCAAGTGTCGTCTGCTACCCACATTGGGTAAAGGTTAACTTAAGACTGACCAGTTCCAGCTACTGATACAGTATAATGATCATGCAAGTGAGCAAGTATATCATCACATAACTTGTAAGCTTTACTATGTCTCATATAATTGATGTGAGCCAGTGTGACTATGTTTACCTGTTTTGGAGCAAGTTTGTTCCTTTGTTAACCCATAAAATACAGTAGTTCAAAAATAACAGTTAATCGATCAATTACTTTTTCGATCAATCAAGATGTTAATCATTGATTAATTGATTTATCTGCTAACCATTTCAGCTGAACAAGATACAAGAGCGTACTTGGTTACAATTTGTTTACATTACTATTTATAGAAAGAATGTTACACATTTTCGAAAGGCATTTGCGAGAGTCTTTGTAAATTTATGTATATCAAGGGCAAAAAAATGTCTTCTCAGATGTACAATTATTACATTATTATTTTTGGAGCATCGGAAAAAATTGCTTTTCATCTGCTTCAATCAGACCTTTAGATTAGTCTAATTTGAGCACAATGACAATATGGATGTGGCCTGCATGGTTGGAGAAAAAACACTGGTATTTTCTTCTTCTTAGTGTTGGTTTAAAATGTTACAATCCTTTGTTATAGGTCTTCACCATTATCACTGTTTTTCTCCCCCACCCTTTGACGTAAGTTTACTAGACTGACTCAAGAAGGCTTCTTCATTTCCCAGTGTCGAGCCAAAGGTCTATTTGAATGGAAATTATGCGTGGTGTTTATTGAGAAAATGCCACAAACATGAATATAATAGATCTCAAGCTTTAAGTACATGATCATACGGAATTCGCTACAGAAAAGCAATCGCCGTCGACAGTGTCATATACAACACAGTCGACGCCGATTGGTTTTCTATGGAGATCTCTGTGGGTTTTTAAAAAAATTATTTATCTGTTGCATTGTTTTATTCGAAGGTAAGCTCTAAGCTATATTGAAAGCATCAGTGAAACCTGGCCAAGCTATATATTGCCAAAACACTGCAAAACTTTGGAAAAAGTTTCAAACTCTGCCTAATTTGGGCGCAATTATCACATTTGGGCGCAGCGTTTACTGTCATTAGATGGGAAGAATTTAAAAGCCTTACTTCGATCACCATTCACCCCATCATATGTGTCTTGAAAATTTTTTACGCCATATTCAATTGACTCATTAAAGACAATATTAGAATTCCACTATAACCTGCATTATCTTTACCAGTGATTTCATGAGTGGAGGCAGAGGGGAGAGATAAGTTCTTCATGTTGTGACCTCCCCTTTCACTATGGATAAAAATATATGTTTTTTGTGTTGCAGGCCTGATCATTTGAAAATCGCAGGGGATCCATAACAGCCCCTCATTAAATCACTCCAAGGGAGACATATTGGCTGATTTTAATAGGAAATTTGATATTTAACCAAAATTAAGGAGAGCGATTTTCCTTTTTATAGCTTTTGGAGGGCATTTTTAGCTCCCCTTAATTTAGTTTTGTAGAAGCCATAGGCAGTGGCTCTCCTGAACAAATCAGGCGTGGTGTTGGAAGAAATATGCATGTATGCCTTCATTATATCCCCACTTTCGAAGAAAATGGGGGTATACTGGATTACATGTGTCCGTCCGTCTGTCCGTCCGTCCATCCGTTCGTCCGTGTGTGAGTCTGTCCGGGAATATCATAACTTTCATAACTTAAGTAAATTATTATTTTCTATAATATTTGTTGGTCATAGGTGTGTCCACACTAGTTTTTTTTTTTTTTTTTTATTACTTGTTTTTATTACTTGTTCACTTAGAAATTGTGTCCATCCGAGCCAAATTTTGTCTGTTCAGCCTGTATCTCGGGTATCAAATGTTCTGTTGCAATGAATTTTGCCGTGAACACTGCTTATGGTATAGGCTTTAAAAAAGGATTCAACGATATTTCTCACATTCTCCTTTTTAGACTTATCCCCCTTTTTTGACTTAGAAATTATAGGAAATAGACATTATTTGTCTGTTCAGCCTGTATCTCAGGTATGGGTTATCAGATTTCAGTGAAATATGGCATGCAGTTTGCCTATGAAAAAGGCTTCTGCCTCATTGCATAAAACTTCCAAACACCAAACAATTTACCATACCTTTTGACTAAGAAATTGTTGGAAATTGTTATACCCCTACTTTCGAAGAAAATGGGGGGGTTTGCTGGATTACATGCGTCCATCTGTGTGTCCATCTGACCATCCATCCATCTGTGTGTGAGTCTGTACAAGAATATTCATAACTTTCATTATTTTCTATAATATTTGTTGGTCATAGATATGCCCACACTAGGCGGTACACCACGTGGGGGTATGCACCAGACGACAGTCCAGCTCTTGTTTAATCTGTTATGAGTGACTGATTGTGGTATAAGGAATAATTTAACTGGTGGAGTGTTGGATTATATTTAGGCCTATAAAAAAGAATTATTGTTTCTCAGGCACTTTTTCCACAATTTTATGAGGGAGGTTTTTTTTTTATTCACAAAACAGTTCTGAAAATAGTTGGAATCAGAAATTTAAATACTTACACCATTATGTAGCAAGCCAAAGTTTTCTTCAGCAGTGAAAATGTCCCATAAAATGCAGTTGGAAATTAACCAACTATACTTTGTTTGACAGAGTTCTGTCAAACAAGGTATAGTGGGTTAAATATTTGTCATCCAAGTGCAAAATAGTGTCCTAGAAGAGATTTCCAGGTGAAAAAAATGTGATGAGGCAGATTTTCTATGACGAGGTATGTGCCTGAGAAACAAGAATTTTTTTTTTAATAGCCTTAGTAGTGAGAAATTATCCATCAATAATTATTCTGTTTGTGTTGATGTTACCCTGTGACAGCTGGTATTCAATTAACCTTTTACCCAGTTTAACAGCAAAAACCATCCAGCACCCATTCTCAAAAATTACCATTCATATTTTATTACTTTTTCTTTTTTGTGTAAAAACGGAATGAGTTTGCCGAGCGCATTCGATGGAGGGGTCATAAGCTACGTTTTGGGGGCAAACAATACAAAATTTTATTCAAGATATCTTTTTGATGTGGCATCTTCTGTTGAGATTGGATAAATGATTAACATTAACTCTTTCCATGCTGCTGGCAGATATTCCTGCACAGCACAGGGTTTCTCTTGTCACAGATATAAGTATAATTTGGGCATATTTAAACATATTTTCCCCTGTAAATTGAATGGATTTTTTTTTCACCAATGATTTCTTGTTATATTTAGATTAATTTTTCAACACCACTAATCATGGCTGCTTTGCAGAAAAAATATCTTGAAAATACTCAGCGGGTTAAGAGTTAAACCCTTTACCCAACACAGCTTTTTAATTTTCAAAACTTAAACTGAATTTGATATTTTTTTTAAAAAAATAAACAATATTTAGGCTAAAGAAAATTAATCTTTTGATTCTCAGGCACCGGTGCATTCGTTTTTTCGGCCCGCGTTCGTCATTTTTATTTCGGTGGCAAAATTCAAATGTACAAAACTACCATGTGATTTTAGCAGTATCACATCGCGATTTGCGATGCATCATGTCACCAGTATTCATTGATTCAGTATTGTTATTCTCTTCGCGAAATGCGACACGATTCTCATATGTATGTACAAAATAAATATTTAACTGGTTGAGGACTAGATTATATTTAGTGTGCTGAATTTATTCATTGACAATTGTACTATTACAAATTATTGGAGAGTGCCAACAGGCACTCTCCAATAATTTGTAATAGAACAAATTTGTAAAAACAAAGTATTATTTGCGTTTAACTGAATACGAAACATGAGTAAGGAAAATGTTACTTTTGCACTGGTACCCTCAATTTTTGAAAGGTCTGATTCTGGCTTAACTAGTTAAAACACTCCTTATTATTTTTAATCTCCATTTAAGTTGTTCTATATTGATTTTGTGTTGTATGATCACTGTTACAGTGACAGCTATCAGTGAAATCAACATGGAAGCTATAGTATTTAATTTTAGGCTCTCACAACTGGATTTTAGTCATCGGTGACCATTATCAGGAATAAAAAATAAAAATAAAAACCTCCCTCCCTCATTCGTTTCATAAAAAAAATGCCTGAGAATCAATTTTTTAATTTTGTTTGGCCTTACCAATTAAACTTTACAAATATGGATGTCATTGAAACCAGCTCATTGAGCTGATTCCAAATGACAGCCATATTTGAACAATTTTATTGACAAAGTGTCGGGATATTAAACGTCATGTTAGTCTTGTAATGGTTAATTTGCTGCTGCTGTGTTATGTAAAGGGTTAAAGTGACTCAATTCTTTTCATGCAAATGCTAGCAGAGGTGCGGCAATAAACTACATGGATTCTCGATGGTTTTGCTGCACAAATATTGGCGTGAATAAATTCTGTTTCTCATCAATATATAAGCCCTGGTTGGAATTATTAATTTAACACCTTATGCTATTCTGTGGAAACAAAACACTGTTTTCAGCAGTGGAAATTTTAGTCCCCCAAGTGCAAAATGCTAGCTTTGAGGAGATTTAGAGGTAAAATAAGGTGGATGAGATCGATTTTGAATCCCAAGGGAGGTACCCTAAGAAACAAGAATTCTATTTTATATAGCCCAATGTTTTATTTTGTTGTTAATGTTGCCTTGCGTGAAAACAATGAAAAATAAAAATTGTAATATAAGGTCTAAAAAAGTTAAAAATCTGTTTTTGAGGCCCTCCCATATGGTCCTTTTATAGCCAAAGCAAACTTGAAAAAATAAAAATTAAATGGTTTATGTCTGATATTTTGCCCAAGTTAATAAAACTGATAAATTTGTCCCTTGACTGCAACAAGGCTTTGCAATGCATTAGCACTGCAAAGCCTTGATGCCCTCAAGGGACAAAACACACCACCACCCATGCTATTCTGTAGATTATGAGTCCTAAAACATAAAACAAACCAAGAACATGAACCTTTGATGGCAAAGAAATAATTACAAAAATAAAAAAAATAAATATAAAACCACCTGCCCACATGCAATTTAACAACAAATGGCCTGAGAAACAAGATCTACTATGTAATGCTAAAACTTTGGTTCATAATAATTTTTTCTTTCTTTTCTTTTGTTTAGTTCCTCCAAAACCTCTCAGCAAATTTAATGATATAACTGGAAAGTATGCTCAGGCATGTATTGAGGCTTCAAAAGAATGTGGTACTTTGTCTGTTGACCTGTATACAGAAATGATGCAAAATGAGGTGAGTTATACTGACTGCATGACAACTTTCTTTCCATTTAACTGGTTGAGTGCTAAATTATTTTCCAAAGGTGATTTGTTGCAGGAGTATTTTTTTTTTCAAAGATACCATGTTACCAGCAAGGAGAGCCTCAGTTTGACAAGAAATTGTTCATAAATAATTTTGTTATTACGTATTTACTCTATGTATTGGGACACTCTATGATTTGGGACACACATTTTTTCCAGAAAACTATATTTTTTTTATGCTCCAAAGTTTGGGACATTCAGGAGATTTGTTTCCAGTTGGCCCGTCGCTAGTAGCAGACGACACTCATAAAAAAAATTCTTGAGTAACTAAAAATTTTCATTTTTTGCTTCCAAAACATAGCTTATGATCCCTCATTGGAACGAGCGCAATACGCTCATTCCAATGAGGGATCATAAGCTATGTTTTGGAAGCAAAAAATGAAAATATAAAAAAAAAATTGGATGGCGATTTTCGTATATAGTGATGGAAAACGAATCACACACAACTTTATTCAGCATCAAATCAAGACCAGGCTCTGTTCTTTCCCTATTTTCTAAGAATTGGGACACCTGTGAAAATAATTATTTTTAGCTGTCCCAATACATAGAGTAAATACGGTACCATTTATTGGAGTGCCTGTTGCCACTCTCCAATAAATTGTATGAAAACAAATTTATGTGAACATTTTTTTCCCACTGCTGAGCAAATAACAAGCTAATGCGTGAGGTGTAAAGCCAATAAAGAGTCTTTCAACAATTTTCAGTGGAGGCATGAAAGTGGCTCCCAGCACTTAACCCTTTACCCAACGTAACGGCCAAAACCGGCCAGCGCTATTCTCAAAAATCGCCAATTAATTTTCATTATTTTTTTCATTTTTTGTCTCAAAAACATAGGTTATGACCCCTCGTTGGAACGAGCTCGTCGAGCTCGTTCCAACGAGGGGTCATAACCTATGTTTTTGAGACAAAAAATGAAAAAAATTAGTTATTCAAGAATTATTTCTGCAAGTGTCGTCTGCTTTCTACGTTAGGTAAAGGGTTAAAGCACTCAAGCATTTAATATTGTTGGAAATAGGTGAATATCAGAAGTAGACTGGCTCCCAAAAGATCGGCCCAGGAAAATTTCTGGCTGACCAGCTCACCTTAAACACAGGGCCCAGCACTCAAGCTGTTAATATTGTTGAAAATGGGTGAATAGGATTCCAGCTCTTGGACAGGTTAGCCAATTAGTTATACCAGCAAAGCAGACTTATCCAAACAAACACTGAAATTGTTCCTGTCACGAGAATACACTCAGTCAGGTGCAATCTTGAGAATATACACAAATATAGCCAGCCAGTCCCCCCTCAAATTTGGACCAGCCGCTCATCAATCTTTGGCTGGCCCATTCTCAGAAAGGGCCAGCCGGCCTAATTATTATACCTCTGCAATGAGTTGTGGGGGGGGGGGGGAGGGGGGAATCACTTTGTCCATTTGTCCATTCATCCATCCATCCATCTGGACAGACGTACTTGCATTCATCCTTAGACATAAATTTGTCCGGAGATTTTCTCAGGACTTTTATGCACCAATCTGCTTGAAACTTGGTATGAATGTTCACCACCATGGGAACCTGTGCACCTGCGATTATAGTTATTTTTGCCTGTGTTTATAGTTACTTGAATACTTGAAAAAGCAGGCCTAGAATTTTGTCCCGAACTTTTCTCAGATGTTTATGGGTCAATTCCTTTGAAACTTGGTATGGATGTTCACTATAATGGGAGCCTATGCACTGGCAATTATTGTTTCAATCAGACTTTTTTGCCAGTTATGCCCCTTTTCGTCTTAGAATAATAATGTACGGACATGCCCATCTTGGAAGTCACGTCTGTAATTTCAAATTGCAGCCATCCCTATTTGTCTCCCGAAAATTATTTCGAGGGACTATTAAAATAGCCGGTGTCCATCCATGCTTGTGTCTGAACATCTGTGCATCCATCCATCCATCCGTTCCACTTTGGTTCCCGACGATAACTTTAGTTATTGTTGTCTGAATTAAATGAAATTTGATATGTTGGTGTATCAATATAAAATACAGGTCAAGTTCGAATTGGGGTACGGTCCAACAATTGTTCCAGAGTTATGCCCCTTTTTCAACTTCAAAAATTCATTTTTTTTTAGTTTCCCGATGATAACTTCAGTTGTAGTTGGCCAAATCATATGAAATTTGGTACATAGGTGTATCAATGTGAAATACAGGTCAGGTTCAAATCGGGGTGCGGTTTGACAATTTTTGCCGGAGTTATGCCCCTTTTTTGACTTCACAAATTCATTTTTTGGGGTTTCCCGATGATAACTTCAGGTATACCTGGCCAAATCAAATGACATTTGGTGCATAGGTGTATCAATGTGAAATACAGGTTAGGTTTGAATCGGGATGCAGTTTGTCAATTTTTGCCAGAGTTATGCCCTTTTTTGACTTCACAAATTAATTTTTTTTGGTTTCCTGATAACTTCAGTCATAATTGGCCAAATCAAATGAAAATTGGAATGTAGGTGTATCAACATAAAATACAGGTTGAGTTCGAATAGGGGTGTGGTCCAACAATGTTTGCCAGAGTTATGCTCCTTTTTTGTCTTAGAAAATAAATTCTTGTTTTTTGGTTTCTTGATGATAACTTTAGTTGTTATTGACAGATTCAAATAAAATTTGGTATGAGGGTGTATCAACATAACATACAGGTCAGGTTCAATTCGGAGTTTGGTCCAACAATTTTTTGCCAGAGTTATGTCCCTTTTTCGACTCAAAAATTCAATTTTTTTCAAATCTCGAATTGCACACTTTTCTTCTAGCTTGAATGCGGCCCCATTCCATGGGCCACCAACCTAAAATGGATTTCCCATAAACCAAATGATAAGATAACTGGCATTCCTACATCACCTAGTGGAGGTAAATTGTTTTCCATAAGTTGTCCCTAGCTCCAATCTGATCCCTTTTTTCCCCATAATTATACCCCCGCTTCGAAGAAGTGGGGGCTATATAGGAATCGCCCTGTATGTCCGTCCGTCCATCCGTCCGTCCGTCCGTACGTCTTTCCGGACATGAAATTCTTGTGTGCGCATCTCCTCCTACATTTATCAATCAATTTGGACAAAACTTTTCAGACATCATCACTACTAAGTGAACATGCGCATATTCCAAGATTTTTGATCTGCGACAATTTTAACCAGGTTTTCTCCCTTTGACTTAGATTTATTGTGTCTTTCCATCCGAACAAATTCTTGTGTGTGCAACTCCTCCTACATTAATGAACCGATTTTGATGAAACCTTTCAAACATCATCTCTACTAAGTGAACATGTGCATATTCCAAACTTTTTAATCTGCGACAATTTTAACCAGGTTATCTCTCTTGAACTTTGATTTATTGAACTTTGATTTAATATGGGTTTCTACATGAAATTCTTGTGTGCGCAACTCCTCCTACATTTATCAAATCAATTTGGACAAAACTTTTCAGACATCATCACTACTAAGTGAACATGCGCATATTCCAAGATTTTTGATCTGCGACAATTTTAACCAGGTTATCTCCCATTGACTTAGATTTATTATGTCTTTCCGTTCGAACAAATTCTTGTGTGCACAACTCCTCCTACATTAATGAACCGATTTTGATGAAACCTTTCAAACATCATCTCTACTAAGTGAACATGTGCATATTCCTAACTTTTTAATCTGCGACAATTTTAACCAGGTTATCTCTCTTGAACTTTGATTTAATATGGGTTTCTACATGAAATTCTTGTGTGCGCAACTCCTCCTACATTTATCAATCAATTTGGACAAAACTTTTCAGACATCATCACTACTAAGTGAACATGCGCATATTCCAAGATTTTTGATCTGCGACAATTTTAACCAGGTTATCTCCCTTTGACTTAGATTTATTATGTCTTTCCGTTCGAACAAATTCTTGTGTGCGCAACTCCTCCTACATTAATGAACCGATTTTGATGAAACCTTTCAAACATCATCTCTACTAAGTGAACATGTGCATATTCCAAACTTTTTGATCTGCGACAATTTTAACCAGGTTATCTCTCTTGAACTTTGATTTAATATGGGTTTCTGCATGAAATTCTTGTGTGCGCAACTCCTCCTACATTTATCAATCAATTTGGACGAAAGTTTACAGCCATCATCACTACTAAGTGAACATGCGCATATTCCAAAATTTTTGAGCTGTGGCAATTTTAACTAGGTTATCTCCCTTTAACTTAGATTTATTATGGGTTTCTACATGAAATTCTTGTGCGTGCAACTCCTCCTACATTTATCAATCAATTTGGACAAAACTTTTCAGACATCATCACTACTAAGTGAACGTGCGCATATTCCAAGATTTTTGATCTGCGACAATTTTAACCAGGTTATCTCCCTTTGACTTAGATTTATTATGTCTTTCCGTTCGAACAAATTCTTGTGTGCGCAACTCCGCCTACATTAATGAACCGATTTTGATGAAACCTTTCAAACATCATCTCTACTAAGTGAACATGTGCATATTCCAAACTTTTTGATCTGCGACAATTTGAACCAGGTTATCTCTCTTGAACTTTGATTTAATATGGGTTTCTGCATGAAATTCTTGTGTGCGCAACTCCTCCTACATTTATCAATCAATTTGGACGAAAGTTTACAGACATCATCACTACTAAGTAAACATGCGCATATTCCAAAATTTTTGAACTCTGGCAATTTTAACTAGGTTATCTCCCTTTAACTTAGATTTATTATGGGTTTCTACATGAAATTCTTGTGCGTGCAACTCCTCCTACATTTATCAATCAATTTTGACGAAACCTTTCAAACATTATCACAACTAAGTGAACATACGCATATTCCCAAATTTTTGATCTGCGACAATTTTAACCAGGTTATCTGCCTTTAACTTGGATTTATTATGGGTTTTCAAATAGGATTCTTGTGTGTGCAACTCCTCCTACATTAATGAACCGATTTTGAATACATGTTGCACATTGTAAATGTGTTTTTCCAAATGTAAACCATATATGTGTGGGCTCTTTAAGTATTCAGTGCTGTTCTGTGGAAGGCCACATGCAAATACAAATTTCAACAACAAAAAATGATCTTTATGTATACATTTCCTTATGGCCTTCGCCTACATGATCAGAAGTGCATTCCTCTAAAAACCCAAAGCGGGGGTATTAATCACCTTCAGTGATAGTTCTAGTTCAACTAGAAATTTAGCAAATTCATTTTGTTTGACACAGCTCATTGAGCTCAGTCAAACAAGATTGAATTATTCATATTTGCAGTATTAGAAAAATGAGCTTATTGAAATGTTTACCGAACAAATCGGCCGCATCCAACTGCGTAATTTACAAATTCAGCAGTAGAAAACATATATATTTTTCAGAAACTTTCAGCAAAACTATATCATGTCACCTTTCCTTGGAATGAGCTCATCGAAAAATTTGAAATAATAAAATTTACTATTATCTGCATTAGATAAAGGATTAAGTAAACTATGGAATTGTATATTTACCCATTTCAATCTTTGTTGTAATTCTGGTCATATGCCTGGTGATAAGTAGCCATGATGGCTGTATAAAGTGATCGATAATGCCTTTTTAGCTCAACTTAACAACATCAAGTATGAGCTATTAGGATGGGTTGCAATGCCTATATATTGCTCTGTCCATCCACAATTCTTTAGCACACCCTACAGTAGGGCTGGGCGGTCTATCAGTTTTTCAGTTCGGTTCGTTTTTTTTTTTCTAAACCGAAACTGAACCGGCGCCTTAACAAAAAACCGAGACTTTCAGTTTCAACAAATTTCCCAGAATTGGTTAAGTTTGTGACCACTCAATCACTTGCTTTCCGCACGCCAAAGGCTTAAATGTCAGGCAAAGGTAAATGCTGTGCCATTTATGCTTACTTTGAGAGGACTGACAAACAAATCCCCCCCCCCCCCCACACCCTCCCCCACAAATAGTGGTAGCAAATTTCTTGTATCTTAAACAATATCTACAGAACCACCAGCAGATGGAATATGAAAAATTAAAAAGTTGTATGTAAAAATCCACACATGCAATTCAAGAATTGTTAAGTAAATTTACTGAACCAGGCATATTTGACCAAAGAGGTATTGCAAGTTACCTGACAATATATGGTGTAAAAGTATTATAAATTACCTTTGACCCAAAATCATCTGCATACGGCACGTTGTAAATTAGTTTGGAGGTAAACATAAAATTTATTGAGTTTTAAAACCTCAAAGTTCACATGGGAAAAATGACGAGTAAATTATGTTAATTAACTGACCACTGGCACGTTCTCTGAAGTCACATGCTCAGAGATAACGCTGAGCATTGGCAGTTATGTTTTTTATCAACAATAAAATGGTTAAATTAAAATAGAACACATCCTATTAAATGGATGGCAGGTAACTATTGAAAGTTTTTTTTAAACTTATTGGGTATTGTTTTATACTATTTGAACTTACTTTAAGGAATCGCGCAGTACTGCAGGTCTTTCAGGTACATACGCTGCATTCCCAATACGAAGACGTTATAATCAACACGTGTTTTCCCATGACCATGTGTATTTTGTAAACACAACAAATCCTAAGATGCAATATTGCAAACTTTCTTTCAAATCCCATTAGGCCGTCTCCCTTCAAAAACATCAATCGCCTGTCTTGCCTGAGATGAAATCAACGCAGGGATCAGCCAAGAGGGCAAAGTAAAGTTGGTAATATCTTCACCTTGGCACCACTCATTTCACCCAATTTCATTGTTTGGGCAAAATAAACGTAAAAAACGAACCTCTACGGTCGAAATTAGGAGAGATATTTTGAAAACATTGGAGTGAGTTACAAATAAAAGTGATTCGTATATCATGACTTACTTCAATAATAGTTATCAAAATCAGAAGAAATATGATTTGTGTTCCTCTTATTCCACTGTCATTTGAAGCAGGAACCATCAAGAAACACGGGGCACGTCTATTTTCAAGCGATGTGATAATTACCGAAATAAGCACAACAATTGCATATTATCCACCAAACCCAGGGTGAGTGAGAGCTTAGCGACTCCATGAAAATAAGGAAATGTTGATTTTTGCTAAAATGTAGCTTTTCGTGTGAATTTCTGCATCTTGTCTTGACAAGGCCCCAAATCTCACTGACAGAACAAGGCAGATCCCACCAGTGGTGGAGCCATGGTTTGAAATCCTGTGGACCATGCTGGTGAAGAGGTTTTTTGGGGGTGGGGGGATTCAGGACTGAGGGTACTGTACTTGTACTGAGGGCAGGAAATCAAAAAGAATCTTTTCAAATTTGGGGATGGGAGAAGCAAGTGGGATTTTGAGTGTGTGTGTGTGTGGGGGGGGGGGGGGGGGGGGGGGAGGAGGGGGGGGGGGGTGGCTGGTCTCCCTAGATACCTCATGGCTCCAGCACTGTTGCCCACTACAGTAGCTCAACACAATATGTCCATTAGCTGTGAAGAGTGGTGAACACGGAGAACCTGAATGACTCAACACGCTATATGAGCCTCATGACTTGGATGACAAATACAGACACATTTTATATGTACATTACCCTCTAAAATGGGGATTTCTACAATAGAGTTCGAAAGACCGAAAACCAAACCGAAAACCGAGTTTTTGTACAAAACCGAAACCGAACCGAAATGCAAATTTCAAAACCGCCCAGCCCTACCCTTCAGGCTGTAGCTCTCATCCGATCAGTTCCAAATTTCATACGTGGCTTTGGGACAATGTCTAGATGAGGACTATCAAATTTTCATTGAAAAACATGGCTGCCAGTGGCCATCCTAGATTTGGCATATAAATTGTCAGCAATTCCATTAGAACACTCTGCAGGCAGCATCCCTCACCTGATCATTTTAAAATTTCATATGTAGCTTTGGTGTGATGTCTAGAATAGATGGGAGCTATCAAATTTTTTTAATTTTGTTGAAAAACATGGCTGCCAGCAGCCATCTTGGATTTGGATATAAATTGTCAACAATTCCATTAGCACACCCTTCAGGCCACATCTATCACCTGATCTTTTTCGAATTTCATATATAGCTTTGGTATGATGTCCAGATACATGTAGGAGCTGTTGAATTTTTAGCTCACCTGAGCGAAGCTCAAGGGGAGCTTTACTAATCACTTTCTGTCCGGCGTCCGTTGTCCGGCGTCCGGCGTCGTCCGTCCGGCGTTAACTTTACATTATCGACTTCTCCTCCTAAACCACTAGCCCAATTTTATTCAAATGTTGGCTAAATGTTTATTACCTAATGCCAATTCAGATTTGTTCAAATGAAGTTGCCCCTCCTCCTGGGTGGTGCCACGCCCCCAAGGGGCACCAAAATCTTTGTAAATCTTCTTCTCATGAACCAGCAGTAGCAGAGACTTGATATTTGGTGTGCAGCTTCCTTTTGAGGTGTAGACTCAGATTTGTTCAAGAGAAGTTTGTGTGGCTATACTTGACGTTGTTATGAGAGGGGCAAAATTTTTTGCCCCGCCCAAAATTTCTATTTTCCAAACCGAGAGGCTGATTTGAACCAAATTTTATGTGAGGGCTTATTGGGTCATGAGTACTTGATTTATGCAAAAAAAATTTTCCCGCATCCCCGTGGGAACCGCAGGAGCTAAAAATAGAAAAAATTTAAAACGCCCATATCTCCAAAACTGCACGGCACTGAGAATTTTTATTTGGTGTGCAGCTTCCTTAGGACCAACAGAAAGGATTGGTAAAAAAAAATTGCCATCGGTTTTATCATAGGGTACAGTTTCGGGACTTTGAAAAAGTGCTGAGTCAGCACTTTTTAACACTGTAGGCAATGGGAAAAACATTAAAAAATCTTCTTCTCCAGATCCAGCAGGCAGAATCTTTTGATATTTGGTATGCAACATTGTAGGGTGGATCTGATTCAAGTTTGTTCAAATCGGCCCCCTGGGTTCATATTTGGGCTCAGTATAGGAGCCCGATTTCGAACTTAGTGCATTTCAGGCAAATTTCTTAAAAAATCTTCTTCTCCAGATCCAGCAGGCAGAATCTTTTGATATTTGGTATGCAACATTGTGGGGTGGATCTGATTCAAGTTTGTTCAAATCGGCCCCCTGGGTTTATATTTGGGCTCAGTATAGGAGCCCAAATTTGAACTTGCTGCATTTCAGGCAAATTTCTTTGAAAATCTTCTTCTCCAGATCCAGCAGGCAGAATCTTTTGATATTTGGTATGCAACATTGTAGGATGGATCTGATTCAAGTTTGTTCAAATCGGCTCCCTAGATTCATATTTGGGCTCACTATAGGAGCTCGAATTCGAATTTAGTGCATTTCAGGCAAATTTCTTAAAAAATCTTCTTCTCCAGATCCAGCAGGCAGAATCTTTTGATATTTGGTATGCAATGTTGCGGGGTAGATCTGATTCAAGTTTGTTCAAATCAGCCCCCTGGATACATATTTGGGCTTACTATAGAAGCCCGAATTCGAACTTAGTGCATTTCAGGCAAATTTCTTAAAAAATCTTCTTCTCCAGATCCAGCGGGCAGAATCTTTTCATATTTGGTAAGCAACATTGTGGGGTGGATCTGATTCAAGATTGTTCAAATCGGCCCCCTGGGTTAATATTTGGGCTCAGTATAGGAGCCCGATTTCGAACTTAGTGCATTTCAGGCAAATTTCTTAAAAAATCTTCTTCTCCAGATCCAGCAGGCAGAATCTTTTGATATTTGGTATGCAACATTGTAGGGTGGATCTGATTCAAGTTTGTTCAAATCGGCCCCCTGGGTTCATATTTGGGCTCAGTATAGGAGCCCGATTTCGAACTTAGTGCATTTAGGCAAATTTCTTAAAAAATCTTCTTCTCCAGATCCAGAAGGCAGAATCTTTTGATATTTGGTATGCAACATTGTGGGGTGGATCTGATTCAAGTTTGTTCAAATCGGCTTCCTAGATTCATATTTGGGCTCACTATAGAAGCTCGAATTTGAACTTCGTGCATTTCATGCAAATTTCTTAAAAAATCTTCTTCTCCAGATCCAGCAGGCAGAATCTTTTCATATTTGGTAAGCAACATTGTGGGGTGGATCTGATTCAAGTTTGTTCAAATCGGCCCCCTGGGTTTATATTTGGGCTCAGTATAGGAGCCCAAATTTGAACTTAGTGCATTTCAAGCAAATTTATTAAAAAATCTTCTTCTCCAGACCCAGCAGGCAGAATCTTTTGATATTTGGTATGCAACATTGTGGGGTGGATCTGATTCAAGTTTGTTCAAATCGGCTTCCTAGATTCATATTTGGGCTCACTATAGAAGCTCGAATTCGAACTTAGTGCATTTCAGGCAAATTTCTTAAAAAATCATCTTCTCCAGATCCAGCAGGCAGAATCTTTTGATATTTGGTATGCAACATTGCGGGGTGGATCTGATTCAAGTTTGTTCAAATCGGCCCCCTGGATTCATATTTGGGCTCACTATAGAAGCTCGAATTCAAACTTAGTGCATTTCAGGCAAATTTCTTCAAAAATCTTCTTCTCCAGATCCAGCAGGCAGAATCTTTTGATATTTGGTATGCAACATTGCGGGGTGGATCTGATTCAAGTTTGTTCAAATCGGCCCCCTGGATTCATATTTGGGCTTAATATAGAAGCCCGAATTCGCACTTAGTGCATTTCAGGCAAATTTCTTCAAAAATCTTCTTCTCCAGATCCAGCAGGCAGAATCTTTTGATATTTGGTATGCAACATTGCGGGGTGGATCTGATTCAAGTTTGTTCAAATCGGCCCCCTGGATTCATATTTGGGCTTAATATAGAAGCCCGAATTCGCACTTAGTGCATTTCGGGCAAATTTATTAAAAAATCTTCTTCTCCAGATCCAGCAGGCAGAATCTTTTGATATTTGGTATGCAACATTGTGGGGTGGATCTGATTCAAGTTTGTTCAAATCGGCTTCCTAGTTTTATATTTGGGCTCACTATAGAAGCTCGAATTCGAACTTAGTGCATTTCAGGCAAATTTCTTAAAAAATCTTCTTCTCCAGATCCAGCTTCAGAATCTTTTCATATTTGGTAAGCAACATTGTGGGGTGGATCTGATTCAAGTTTGTTCAAATCGGCCCCCTGGGTTTATATTTGGGCTCCGTATAGGAGCCCAAATTTTAAGTTAGTGCGTTTCAGGCATATTTCTTAAAAAATCTTCTTCTCCAGATCCAGCAGGCAGAATCTTTTGATATTTGGTATGCAACATTGTAGGGTGGATCTGATTGTGATTCATGAACGTATTTATTTGTAAAGTTGATAGAATCTTAGACAAAATTTGCAGAAAAGATCTACTATAGAAGGGGTGGTATCCAGGGTGAACCGTTTACCCAAATCTAGCAGTACTAATGCATTATTCACACAAATCTTCGTTCAAATTTTATGACCCCTCATTGGAACACACGCATTCAGCTCATTCCAACAAAGGTCATATGCCATGTTTTCGAGACCAAGGAATAAAAATTTTAGTTATTCATGAAATTTTTAGGCAACTGTTGTCTGTTATTCACATTGCTTCATGAAATTTCAGTACTTTTAGAAGTTACCTCAGTAATCAAGGGTTAATTCCCCTTAATTAAATGTCGCCTCTAAAAAACAACCACTTTGCATATCTTACCTTTTTACCAGCATAACTGCCAAAACTTGTCAGCATTCTTCGCAAAAATCGCTATTCAAATTTTAATTTTTGTCTCTTAAACATACATGTACTTATCGCTTGTAAATACCCCATTGGAATGAGCTTTTTGAGCTCATTCCAATGAGAGGTCGCACACCATGCTTTTTGAGTCAAAAAAGCAATTTTTTTAGTTATTCCAGAATTTCGTACGTAAAACACAGCTTTATGACTTCACATTAAAATGAGCTGTCTAAGCTTGTTCCAATCAGCATTCACGCACCATGTCTTTCACACAAAAAATAAAATTTTCCATTTATTCAGGAATTTTGTTTGCAAGAACACTCTTACCCCCCCCCCCCCCCCCCCCCCCCGCCCCCCCCCCCCCCCCACACACACACACACACACACACACACACACACACACAAACACACACATCTAAAAGTTCGTCAGCAAAAAAACAGTTACTTCAATTTTTAAATGCATTATAGGAACAACTTGCCTAATCAAATTTAAATACTTTTGCATCATTCTGTATCTAGAACAAACCATTTACCATATCTTTACGCAAAATTCTCCAGCATCATTCACAAAAAAAACACCATTATTTATATATTCACATTTCTGTCTCAAAAATATACCTGATCTTCCCATACCCCTATTGGAATAAGCTGTTTGAGCTTGTTCCAATGATGATAAAAAAAAATAAAATTTGTGAAAATTTTTGTTTTCTTGCATGCAAATATATACATGTAGCACATGGAAGATATCCACAGTTGGGGAGAGATGTCCAAGGCTATCTCTTCACATTCCTTGTTTGTGCTTCATGCTAAACCAGTTTGTCTGCAGAGATAAATTTGCTTTATTAAAAATCATTGGAGATTGGCCACACACCAATGATTTTAAATAAAACTAATTTTAGGTAACAAATGTTGAACTTCAAACAAAATCTATCACTCAACCAGTTAATGTTGATGAGGCATGACATGGTGAAGGTGACCTAAAATACTTCTTAGAGTCACTTTGTCAGGTGAGCGATTAAGGCCACGTGGGGCTCTTGTTCTGAATGTCATTGAAAAACATGACTGCCAGTGGCCATCTTTGATTTGGCATATAAATTGTCAACAATTCCATTAACACACCTTACAGGCCACAACTCTCACCCGATCTCTTTTCTAATTTCATATCTTGCTTTGGTGTGATGTCTTTTCTGCAGAAACTTGAATGAATGACTTGACATTACTAGATCTTTCTATTTAGTTCAGTCCTTTCTTGGACAAATTGAGCTGCAGTATCATTGACACTCTCTTATGTGGTTGGTGGCGGATACTTTGAGCCACAAAGGCACTCCCGAAAGGAAGGAGCCTGCTAGGAAATTTACTGGTGACTTTTATATGGCCAGTCAACATCTGTGATGTGACATGATCACTGCCCTCAGTGACAGTCACTGTGTTCTCAAAATCATTGCAAGTCTGCCAAAGAGGCCATGCAGATTTACAGGTGAGGTTGCAATTTCTCTCCATGGGCTGCCTTTTTAGACCTCAAATGCAGAGTGTATGATGTTTCTAAAAAATAAGCATTTTCCATCTTTGGTTTCCAAAAGTGAAGAGAAATAGGGAATATAAGACTTGAATAACAGAAAATGGATAGCAGTTTCACGGTTCTAGGTAAGGATGGATAAAATTTAAGGCCGTTTGACTTTTTTCGGCATTTTTCAAGGCCCTACAATAACCAAAGTCCATGGATTTTCAAGGCTCCACCTACACTAGTCGATCTAGTCATTACCCCTTCCTCTCACTTTCCTTTAACCCTTTACCCAACGCAGACGATATCAAAATTCATTATTTTAAATATAATTTTTTTAAATTTTTCAAAAAATTTCAACAAAACCATATATCATTGAGGTCCCAAACCCTAGTCTCTGTAAGACTACTTACCATCTAAGGTCTACTAGGGCTGAGGGCTGGTGGTAAGTAAGCTAACAGGGAGAGACTGTTATCTTAGAATTGGTGCGAAATGACCCAGCACATTTCACACACTTGTACTGTCAACATTGTCACTGCAATTAACTCTTTACAGTAGTGAGTTTAATGACTAATTGTCATACTGATGTGACTGCAATATAAAAATACTATCTGGATCAGAGGTCACGGGACCTGTTGTCGATTCATACTGCGTAATATTGCACTCTACCATGAGACAGGGAGAGTGCCAATTTACCTTAATTACCGGGTGTCCGAGTCTTGGAACTTAGGGTGCTGCATGTCCAATCTAAGGCAGCGGAAATAAGATAAATAAAAATGTAATGCATATTATGTTAGTAGTTATTTAATAATATAAATTTAAATTACAAACATAATGGTGACATCATGTGTCCTTCTGCATGGTTACTTGCCAGGATTGATTAACTGTATCCTTTCTTATATCTCCGGCTCCACAGTGTCATTCTTTCACTGGTGTGTTCCAATATCTACTCATGAGGATCACACAGTGACCGCACTTGATTTATTTACTAATATCCGAAATTTTAGAATACAAGGTTTGTGTTTCCATTTTGGCATTTTTCAGTTTGATTTCGCCCTCAGTTCAACTACCGACAACATATGCCAATGGAATTCTTTGGATAACCGTGGTTAATTGGTTATGAAAACCCAGTAACCGTTTCAGCCCTAGTTTCAGCTGTGTATTTCTTTTGTTTTATTTTTTAGTTTTAATACATGGTAGGCCTATGTAAAAATATCATCATGACAAAAAATGATCTTGTCTAATTTATTTTGCTGAATTTGTGATTTATTTATTATTTAACCCTTTACCTAACATGAAAAGCAGACGACACTTGCAAGCAAAATTCTTGAATAACTAATTTTTTTTTCATTTTTTGTCTCAAAAACATAGGTTATGACCCCGCATTGGAACGAGCTAAATGAGCTTGTTCCAAAGAGGGGTCATAACCTATGTTTTTGAGACAAAAAATGGGAAAAATAATGAAAATTAATTGGCGATTTTTGTGAATAACACTGGCCGGTTTTGGCCGTTACGTTGGGTAAAGGGTTAATTACTATTAACAAAATGGTGGCCTCCACATGTGTAATCAGTTTTTGATAAGGGCAGCTGAATTCAGGTAAAAAATTGTTCTCTTTCTGAATTGAATGATCACATGTGGCTGCTACCCTCAATACAGATTTGTATTTGGTCTAGACGTTTTTACTTGTATTGGGGAAAGTACGTTCTTGTTGTAAGATAAATAAATATTCAGTATTTCATTGTTTCTATTTTCTGTAGGATTGGAAAGCCTTCCTTGTTGATGGACTTCATTTGTCAACAGCTGGATCAACATTCCTGTTTGAGAGATTGAAACCTTTACTTCAAAAACTAACTGCTGATATACCCATGTTCCTTCCAGAGTGGTCAACAGTTGATTACAAGAACCCTAAGGCAACTTTTTCAAAAGAGAACATTGTGTTACAAAAGTGATTTCATTAAGTTTCTATAATAAAAATAGTGTAGACAATAAAGCTGGGAGGTTTTGATTTTTCTGATTCGGTTTCGGTTCGGTTTCAGGAAAAAACCTGTTTCAGTTCAATTTTTGTAGGAGTTAAGAACAGATAGGGCTGCACGGTATATCGATAAATCGATATATACCGGTATTCAAACCAATATCAATTGAATACAGGTGCAATTACAAAAATATTGGTTTATTGTCATTATTTATTTACCCTCAATTTATTTTTCAAGATGTCTTGAGTTTTTTAACTGTAGCTCCAAATGAATAATATTATCCCTTTATCCAAGGAATCATCTGCTTGAGCCCTTGTAATATACATATTCAGCAGTTGAAAAAATAATTTTCAAATGTTTCAGCAAAACTATATCATGTGACCCCTCATTGGAACGAGCTCGTTGAGCTCGTTCCAATGAAGGGGTCACATGATATAGTTTTGTTGAAATCTTTGGTTAAAATCTGATAAACTAATTTTGAAAATAATAAATTTTGATATCGTCTGCGTTGGGTAAAGGTTTTTTGAACTGCATCATCAAGGCATGCTAATTCATTCAGACTGTGATGCCTCGTGTCTCGATTGTGGTACTTGTGTTCATATATCTGCACAGTTTTCGATATACCGGTATACCACTGTATTTTTTATACCCCCACTTTCGAAGAAAATGGGGGTATACTGGATTACATGCGTCCGTCCGTCTGTGCGTCCGTGTGTGAGTCCATCCGAGAATATTCATAACTTTCATAACTTAATTATTTTCTATAATATTTGTTGGTCATAGGTATGCCCACACTAGTTATTTTTTTTTTTATTACTTGTTCACTTAGAAATTGTGTCCATCCGAGCCAAATTTTGTCTGTTCAGCCTGTATCTCGGGTATCGAATGTTCTGTTGCAATGAAATTTGCCGTGAACACTCCTTATGGTTTGGGCTTTAAAAAAAGGATTCAACGATATTTCTCACATTCTCCTTTTTAGAGTTATCCCCCTTTTTGACTTAGAAATTGTGGGAAATAGACATTATTTGTCTGTTCAGCCTGTATCTCAGGTATGGGATATTGGATTTCAGTAAATATGGCATGCAGTGTGCCTATGACAAAGGCTTCTGCCTCATTGCATAAAACTTCCAAACACCAAACAATTTACCATACCTTTTGACTTGAAAATTGTTGGAAATTGTTGAAAACTTTTGAAGAAAATGGGGGGGGGGGGGGGGGGGGGTATACTGGATTGGGGTTATCGGATTTCATAGAAATTGTGGGAAATAGACATTATTTGTCTGTTCAGCCTGTATCTCAGGTATGGGATATTGGATTTCAGTGAAATATGGCATGCAGTGTGCCTATGACAAAGGCTTCTGCCTCATTGCATAAAACTTCCAAACACCAAACAATTTACCATACCTTTTGACTTGAAAATTGTTGGAAATTGTTGAAAACTTTTGAAGAAAATGGGGGGGGGGGGGGGGGGGGGGGGTATACTGGATTGGGGTTATCGGATTTCATTTAAATATGGCATGCAGTTTGCCTATGACAAAGGATTCTGCCTCATTGCATAAAACTTCCAAACACCAAACAATTTACCATACCTTTTGACTTAGCAATTGTTGAAAATTTTCGAAGAAAATGGGAGGGAGGGGGGTGGGTATACTGGATTGCGTCCATCCATCTGTGCATCCGTTCGTCAGTCCGTACGAGAATATTCATGAATAATATTTGTTGGTCATAGGTATGCCAAGACTAGGCAGTACACCACGTATTCACCGGACGAAAGTCCAGCTCTTGTTTGAATACCGATACCGGTATTCAGTTTTGAATATCGTGCAGTCCTAAGAACAGATAGTAAATAACACTCCCGGCTCCTAAACTTTGAAAAAAACCTCTATAGTATATATGACACCACTCACTACAAAAGTCATACAGCCCTGGTACTTCACCCTCAGCAGTCAGCAGTGCCGAGGAAACGAAAAATATCCACAGCAAAAATACTGCCGAGGATGGCTTCTTCAGAAAGTCTTGTGGTGGCAAAAATTACACAACTTCCAGGTTACACAAAAAATCAGACCATATGGGTTGCACTATGCTGTATTGCTAATCTTACAATTTACAGTACAAAATGCAGCATAACCACTAGAAACCACTAGAAACTGTGTGTTCTGCTTCTTCTATGTTGATAACACCAGAATCTGACACCAGTTTCTGGAAAGCTCTTACAGAGCTTTCCAGAAACTGATGTCAGATTCTGGTGTTATCAACATAGAAGTAGTGAGATACTTAGTTTGTGGTTATGCTACATCTTATTTTCACTCATACTCTACATATTGAGCAAGTCCCCTACTTACTTAAGATTTTTTCTCCGCATTCACATGGTTCATGATATTGGCATGATCTAATTGAGTGAAAGATTCTGCACGTTGATTGTGATTATATACACATGTATCTCAAACTACTTTCACATATTAAAGTTACTTGAATGTTTTCACTTCGCCGCATACTGCATATACATGGAAATTGAGATTCTGCCCAGCCCCGAAGATTTTTACACAATCGAACAGGCTCCACAGCAATTGCTGTAGAAGCACCAGTTTTCCACAGCAGTTTTCATTGCCGAGGAAACAAGGATGAATTACCAGGACTGAGTCATATCTGTGTTGGGTTCAGTCTAACTTTCCTTTGTTCAATACAGTGGAACCCTGTTAATTGAATAGCTACTTTGCCAATGAAAATTATTCAATTAACAGGCGTATTCAGTTAACAGGGATTGTCACTTTTCTGCATTCTAGAGATAAACCTAGCATTTATTGTATTATATCTTGTTTGACAGAGCTCCATGAGCTCTGTCAAACAAGATATAATAGATCAAATGCCTGTATTGGATGTACTGAAGCCAAATAGGTCTATAAACAAAGGAAAACTGGGACGAGTCAGGGTAATTTCTCGACAGGCTACAAGATTTTTTATTCAATTAACAGGAGTTTACTCTATAACCTATATTCAATTAATAGGTCAAATTTGTACTGGAGGTATGGTAAATGGTTTTGTGTTGGGAAATTATATTCAATTAACAGGGATATACAATTAAGAGACATCCAATTAAGTGGGCTCCACTGTATTAGGGGTTTTAGTGGATCAGTTACTAAAACAATTCAGTCAGAAAAAACCCATAAATTGGGATAACAAATGAATAAATAGAGGATACCTACACTGTTTTAGTGAATGTCGAGAATTATCTCATGAGTGTGGACCAGAAAGTTTTATGCGTTCGCGAAAAATAATACCTTCAGGTCCACACGAATGAGATAATTCCCAATATTCACTAAAGTAGTGTAGATTTTCTTTTTATTATATGCTACATAACATTTTACTGTGCAATATTCAGACCAATTTGACTGCAAACACATTTCAAAACAATAACAAAGATCAGCTGATCGTTCATTCAAGGCGATGTTCAAGGCGACGTCATCCGCCGAAGTGTAACATCATTTAGGAAGCTACTGAAAAGTGCTCATGAAAAATAAAACTTTCAGGTCCACAGTCACGAGATAATTCCCGATACTGACTAATATAGAGTACATTTTCTTTGTATTATATGCTACGAGACATTTTATTGTACAATATTCAGCCCAATTTGACCCCAAATGCATATGTTTCAAAACAATAACAAAGATCAGCTGATCGTTCCTTCAAGGCTATGTCATGTGCTGAAGCATGACATCATTTAGGAAGCTTCTGAGGGATATTTCTCATATCCATCGAGTCGATGGATATCGAGAAATATCTTTTAGATAATTTCCGACAATTCCCAGGCTAGCGTATAATAAAGTTCATTTAAACTATGTTGTGTTCTCATTGCCACATTCTCTCCCTGATTGACTCGCCTGTTGGACGAGTCAATAAGGGAGAAATTATGACAATGAGAATACGATGTTGTATTCTCTCTGTTGCTGGATCGGCTAAGCGATGAGAGTCCACAGAAGTCACTAGTCCATTTCTCTACCAGTGAGATAGTTTGCTCAGCTTAGCGCAAACACAGTAAAACTGTTTGGCAGGTTTTTGCTGTGTCTTACAGTTTGGTTTTCTGCCTTGCCACAAAAACTGGAACCGACTGGAAAACTGAAAAACCGCCCAGCCCTAGTAGGTAATTTGTCATGCTGTCTTCAAGATCATGACTTTTTCTCCCCCCCCCCCCCCCCCCCCCCCCCAGTTCCTATGCAAGATATGCATGTCCCATGTGAGAAGGCCAAGTGAGATAGATAGATATCTATCTCACATGTCCCATGTGACCAGCTTATTAGCATATTTAATGAGTGCAAGACTATTCAAT
Source organism: Pictodentalium vernedei (assembly GCA_031216915.1). Taxonomy (NCBI): domain Eukaryota; kingdom Metazoa; phylum Mollusca; class Scaphopoda; order Dentaliida; family Dentaliidae; genus Pictodentalium; species Pictodentalium vernedei. The sequence goes on from CM062289.1 coordinate 152,801,804, forward strand.
CATCGCACGTTCTTCTGTAAACAAACAACATGGTGTCATGTTTTGGAAATATTACCAGACAAACTTTTGTCGAAGAAAACAGAAATAAAAACACAGACCGCAAAACCAAAGGACACTTGACGTTTTTATATTAATTTTTGGGATACGCTGTTATGAGTGGAGAGAGTTGCATGAAATTCCCATTGAAAAATTATGCGAATACATTGCAGAATTCATAAAATGACGTGATCAGAATGTGTCAATGTTCATTTTGCTACAAATCTTTCACCCCTGTCTTGCTGGTGTTGGAAATTAATTTTGTGGTATATACCTGTGGTATATACAGAACTTTTGAGTGAGTTTTCCAATACGCAAATCAGTTTTTTTCAGAAATGGACAACAAAATTGTTCGATATACCTGCCCGTGCCCCTGAATTACAGTACGTGGAGAGTGGATTGTAACTAAATCACCCGCAGAGTGGAGTTATCACCCAAGCTATAACTTCCAAATTTTGTATATATCGACAATAAACACAAGCAATGTTTCAGCCAATGGACCTCCGGGTTTAACCCGGAGGTCCATTGGCTGAAACTTTGCTGGTGCTGGTTATGCTTTGCAACAAATTTGCAATTATTGCTCGGGTGGAATCCCCACTCTGTGGGTGATTTAGTGATAATACACTCTCCACGTACTGTACTTACAAAACTGATCCCTGTAAATTGAATCAAATGATTTTATGCATGATTTTTCATCTTCATTTATTTGAAATGTTCACAAGTTCAGTTATGGCTGCTTCACAGCAGCCATGACTGGATTTAGGAATGCAATAAAGAAAATTCTCAGCAGGTAAAAAGTTAAACCTTTGTGGCCCAGCTTAGAAGGAAGGCCTGGGGAATCCTGTGAATTTTCACTATATCACAGCCTGTAAGTCAAGTATATCATGGCAGTGAACTCTTAAACTGGTGTTGTCTGCTGTGCAGGCAGCCACGATTTGACAAGAAACCTTTACAAGTGTAATTGTATGACTAATAACATCACTTAGTATTCCTTCTCATGATGGTATATTGGAGAATCGGATCTAAGATCACAAGTTTGGGAAAAAATGTTAACATTAGTTGGTTAACAGAGGTATGAAAACACTCATTACACACATAGAATTAGCTCCCTTATCAAGTTATGCTGCGTAACTGAAGATTCACAAGGAACCATATTGTCTTGCACAGAGAAGGAAAACAAATTTTTTAGACCACCTTTCAATCACCCCAGCCAAAGGGCTGCACGATATCCAAATTTGAATACAGTGACGTTATCCCCCTAAAACAATTTTGCGATATCCCGGTATACTGTCGAAAATTTGCTTGAAGTTGATAAGGTAGTCAGATATCAGCACTGTTTTGATACTTTAGAAAATTGTCTATTTTTCTATATTATTATAATAGAGGGTTACATTCTTATTATTATTTGTTGAAAGAGTTCTGTATATTTCGAGGAAACGGGTTGCAATTGTTACGAGATGGCAAGTGCATTCAAAACATTTCATGCAATTGGAAATGGCTCACAATTGTTTTGCTTCAAGTAAGGGGGACAACTGTGCCACTTGTGTTACTGAACCGACAATTACTATGGAACGTCAACACGCCTACTAATTTATTTAAATTAGCTGTTACGTTTACGCACAGTGTTGACTGTTGACAGCTACAATGCAGTAAATGTAAAAATGGTCCTTGGAATATGGAGTGGAGGGGGGTGGGGGTGAGTTTGATATTATTTACGGATAAAACTGGGCAATATACTCTTCATTGCATATTTGTTTGTACAGTGGAACTCTAAAATTTCTTCAGTGGGCCCGACACTGTTATGACAAGATTATAGAAGACAAAAGTATTATTGTCTAGTGTCCTTGTTCTCATTAAGCCGCTCACAAGCAGCTTACAAAGAGTAGTTATTACAGCAGTAGCATGACTCAGTGAGTTACCCACATTGACCGACAGTGTTTTTACAGCAGTTTAATGGACAATGGGGATTTGCTGTGTTTCAAACTTTCTGCACAATGAAAGCCGGTAAAGCAAGCGCTTGGGAGAATGTTGGCTAATAGTATATGTTCAGAATATTTCATGTACCGGGTATGAAGTTTATTGATAAAAACAAACAAAATAATATCCCCCACGAGTCTTAAAAAACCATGTCTGTTTGTCGAAACATGGTATAGTTGAAAGGTCAGAAGCCAAAGTCAGGTAATATCTTGCTGTTCATCGTTTGTCCGAGGAGTGAAAAAAAACTTCCTGTTTCTCTGATCACCTGTAAGATTGAATCATTTGTTTTGGAAAATGAAGACTACTATGTTTTATATCGCATGCTAAAAACTAATATCATTAGAGACGATATACCAGTATTCCCATTGAATGAACGATATTCAACCAGTGAAGATTTCAATACCGGTATTATCAGTATATCAAAATATTATGCAGCCCCCTCCCAAACACTCACCAACTGCCCTCCAACCCCATCCCACTCCTCTACCACTTCCGGAAATGAACTTTCAATTTTTTTTAGCTCAACTTTGGCGAAGCCAAACTTGAGCTTATGTCATGGCCAGTTGTCCGTCGTCCGTCTGTCCGTCAGCAATTCAATATGGCTCGGGCTAGAGGCCGCATTTATGAACCGATCTTTACGAAACTTCTTGGGTACCTTTGTTATGACAGTGGGACGAGAACGAGTGTTTTTGGGTCCAATCCAAAATTCAAGTTGGCCGCCAGCTGCCATTTTGTACCGACGATGCAGAAATCTGTTTTTTGTCCAGAACTTCCATAATAAAGTGCTGATTTGAATAATTTTTTGTATGAATGTTTAGTACCATGGGATACATCACATATAATACGGGTTTTTTTCTCGTACGTAAATTATGCAAATTAGACTAACTTTGATGTATTTAGTGTTACTTTCAGCACTGTAAGTGCAAATGCCAATACGGCTCGGGCTAGAGGCCGTATTTATGAACCGATCTTTACGAAACTTCTTGGGTACCTTTGGTATCACCGTGGGACAAGAATGAGTGTTTTTGGGTGCGGTCCGAAATTCAAGATGGCCGATGGCAGCCATTTTGTACAAAATTAGGTGCAATCAGATTTTTGCACAGAACTTCCATATGAAAGCGCTGACTTGAATAATTTTTTGTGTGAATGTTTAGTACCATGGGATACATCACATATAATACGGGTTTTTTTCTCGTGCAGAAATTATGCAAATTAGATGAACTTTGATTTTTTCAGTGCTACTTACACACAGTAAGTGCACATGTCAATACGGCTCAGGCTAGAGGCTGTATTTATCAACCTATCTTCACGAAACTTCTTGGGTACCTCTGTTATCACCTTGGGATGAGAACGAGTGTTTCTGAGTGCAGTCCAAAATTCAAGATGGCTGCCAGTGGCCATTTCGTACCAAAATTAGGGCTAATCAGTTTTTTGTACACAACTTCTATACGGCTCAGGCTAGAGGCTGTATTTATGAACAAAACATCTTGGGTACCATTGTTATCAACGTGGGATGAGAACGAGTGTTTTTGGGTGTGGTCCAAAATTCAAGATGGCCACCATCAACCATTGTGTACCAAAATTAGTGCAATCAGTCTTTTGTGCAGAACTTCTGTATGAAAGTTCTGATTTGAATAAATTTTGGTATGAATGTTTAGTAAAATGGAATACATCACATATAGTACGGGGTTTTTTCTCGTGCAGAAATTATGCAAATTAGATGAATTTTGATTTATTTAGTGGTACTTATACACTGTAAGTGCACATGTCAATACGGCTCGGGCTAGAGGCTGTATTTATGAACCGATCTTCACGAAACTTCTTGGGTACCTTTGCTGTCACCTTGGGACGAGAACGAGTGTTTCTGAATGCGGTCCAAAATTCAAGATGGCTGCCATGGGCCATTTTGTACCGAAATTAGGTCCAATCAGTTTTTTGTCACAACTTCTATACAGCTCATATTTATAAACTGATCTTCACGAAACTTCTTGGGTACCTTTGTTTTCACCTTGGGACAGGAATGAGTGTGTTTTGGGGTGCCTTTGTTATCACTGTTCTATGAGAACAAATATTTTGGGGTTCAGTCAGACCCACTCTGGGACTCAAAGATTTCTTTTCTATTTAGCATCTGACTGTCACCCACCTTTACAACACTTTACCTATACATTTGTTACAGGCTACGGCCAGTATTTATGTACAGACCATTACAATACTTTATATGTACATTTGTTATCAGGTCATTACCTAGATGTTTATCATTGCTGTGTCACATACTATACATGTACATGTCTTGACAATTTGAGCTACAGTGTCATTGACACTTTCATTATAAATGAGTATTCTACCAATGATATCTTTATTGACAGAACTCTGGGAATAAGTGATGTTGCTGAAGACGTTGATAAAAAGGAAGCACTTCAGGAGATTATTTAATATCCCTGATGGGAGTGGATGTGAGATGGAGAAATCTCACCCGAGGGCAAGATATTTGGCCAGACACGAGGTTTGCCGAGTGTCTGGACTAAATATCTCATCCCAAGGGTGAGATTTCCCCATCTCACACCCATCCCCCATCAGGGATAATTTTTCTCTCCCCACTAAAACAGTCCGACATCATCAAAAGTAATTCAGGGGCATGTACAACTATATCGAACAATTTTGTTGTCCATTTCTGATAAAAAATTGATTTGCTTTTCAGAAAGAACGCACAAAAATTCTGTATAAACCACAGGTATATACCACAAAATTAATCCCAATGCCGACAAGACAGGGGTTAAAGATTTGTAGCGAAATGAACATGGATACTTTCCGATTACGTCATATTATGAATTCTGCAATGTATTCACATATCTTTTCGACGTGAATTTCATGCAACTCGCTCCCCTCATAATGGCATTCATCCAAAAAATTCATATAAAAGAGTAAATATCCTTTGGTTTTGCGGTCTGTGTTTTTATTTCTGTTTTCTTCGACAAACATTCGCCTGCTAATATTTTCGAAATGCGACACCATGTTGTTTGTTTACAGAAGAATGTGCGATGATTGAATAGTCCTGTGCTCAATAAATATACTAATAAGCCAATATAGGTTGGCCACGTGGGTGAGGTGAGATAGCTGTCACGTGAGTGGGGTGAGACGGGCATATCTCTCCCAGCTGTCTCACACAACTTTAGAAATGTCTCAGTACATCAGTGGTGGGAGAAATAAACTGTTTTCTGCAATACAGTGCAAAAGATTCCAAAATGAGTTTCAGGATAAGCTGTAAAAGTTGCAATTCGATCTTAGTTTTCTTCATAATACCAAGCCTTTGTATCTTTATTCAAATGCTCTTGTGGTCTAAGGTAGTTTTTCACTGATATAGTAACACCCTGTTAATTGAACGCCCACTTTGCCAGAGAATACTATTCAGTTAACAGGAGTTTTCAATTTATAAAGATGTGGTCACTTTCCTGTATTAACCCTCAGCACACTGATGTAGAAATGTCAAAATTTTCCCATAATGCATCTAGGAATGTAACCAATTCAGTCTTGTTTGACAGAGCTAATTTCCTAGATGCATTATGGGATGATTTTGCTGCTTGAAATTTTTGTACGTTGACATCAGCGTGCAGAGGGTTAAAGGGATAAACTGCATTTATTCTATTATATCATGTTTGATAGATCTCATGAATCTCTGTCAAACAAGATAGAATAGATTAAATGCTTGTATTTGATGTAATGAACGAAATAGATATACAAAGAAGGGGAATTTGGTGATTGTCAGGGCAAATTCTTATTTTACAAGATTTTTTGTATACAATTACCAAGAGTTTACTCTGTGACATATATTCAATTAACAGATCAAACTGGTACTGAAGGTATGGTAAATAGTTTTGTGTTTGGAAGTTACATCCAATTTATGGGGTTATATAATTGAGAGATATCTAATTAAGTGGGTGCCACTCTTATTACTCATTAGGAGAAGATAAATATTAGAATTTTTTTCATTGTCTTGCAACAACTGCCATCTTGTTATCTCTGCCTGATAAAATGTCAGCAGAGCTTTTCCGATTCTAAATTGTCCGTCGCCTGCTGTCTGATCGTCCTTCTGTCCGTCCGTCAGTTGTCAACATTTTGTTTGTCAGAGCCATAATTTCTTAACCACAGAATATTTTTAATGAAACTTCATAAGAATATGTAATATCAAAAGACAATGTGTCATGAATTATAATATGGTATGTGTCCCTCACAGTCAAGGTCACAAGCCTTACAAGATGTCACTTAGAAAAGCTTTGACATTTGTTTGTCCGGGCCAAAATTTCTTAACCACTGAATATTTTTTAAGGAAACTTTCAGGCCTGGCATTCTGAAAAATGCAGGAGGGCAAAAAATCGCTCTCCTCAATCAGCTTAGGAGAGCAATTAGCTTTACACAGCTTTTTAAGTATCCAGTTCAACGAACACATTGAAACTGATACCAACAGACTACATCAGTGATTTTATTAACTTTACTAAGGTAAAGCGAAATCTCTTAGACATCTAGATGTCTCACTCAACAACCGAACACACACTTGACAAGACCTGTGTGTGTACCCAGACCTGTTGTCCAAGAAAGTCATACGCCTACCACTACCACCTCCAACCCCCTAAGGGGGGTTGGAGGTGGTAGTGGTAGGCATATGACTTTCTTGGACAAGAGGTCTGCTTGGATCTACAGCCACATCCTGGTGCAAGTGCTTCAAGTGACAGGATAGTAGCAATGGTAGTATATTATAGTGTCAATATTCCTTGAATAATTACCCCTCAAACTGTGATGTCAGTTGTTGAACTTGACAGAATAAAAAATATTGCTGTGACCCATTTTGCTTCAAATGATTGCAACTGTGTTTGTGTATGGTTGCAACTGTGTTTGTGTATGGTTGCAGCCATTACCTTTTACCACTAAACCACTTTCAAAATGAAATTACGTGATGTTATGTGACTTCGAAGTTAAATTACATTTTTGCTTTACAACAAAAATTTAATGTGAGCATAATACATGTAATCTCAATCATCCCAGACCAAAATATTTAGGAGGGCAATTTTTCGCTCTCCTTAATTCTTTCAGGAGGGCAGTAAGGAGAGCTAAAAAATCGCTCTCCTGAAATTGCCAAGCCTGAACTTTATAACAATATGTAATATCAGAAGACAGTGGGTCGCCAATTATAATATGGTATGTGCTCCTCAAGGTCAAGGTCATAGCTCCTATCATAAGGAGACACTTAGAAAAACTTTAACATTTCTTTGTCCAGGCCATAATTTCTTAACCACTGAACATAAGCTCTGCCTGACGGAATGTCAGTGGAGTTTTTCTAATGCTAAGTTGTCCATTGTCCATTCATCTGTCTGTCCATTGGCAACATTTTGTTTGTCCGGTCCATATAATTTGATCTAATCGGCTGATCTTGTTCATACTTGGCACAATTATTGCTCATGACTGAAAGATGTTGTAACATTGATCCAAGGTCATATCATAAAGGTCAAGGTCAGAGACAGCAAAACTTGGATATTGTCTGGTCCATTTAACCTGGTGTGATTGACAAATCTTATTCACAGTTAGTAAACTTATTACCCATGACTCAAAAGTGTGTCATGACTTTGATCCAAGGTCAAGTTCACAGACAGCAAAACTTCTTCAGCCCTTGTCTGGTTCATATAACTTTGTTATTCATGTAGGATAAAATTATCTCACCTGGGAAGGATGTGTCAGCTAGTGGGGGTGGGCTAAAAAATTGTACTGCCATGATTACAGTACAGTCACTATGGACTGGTTGTAATTCAGACATAGACAGTGATTCATTTTTTTGCTTAACTTGACAAAGTCAAGATAAGCTATGGCCATCACAGCATGCAGAAGTCTGTGAGTCTGTTCACATTTCCCTTTGGCACAGGCTACACCCCGTAGTTCTTGTCCGATCATCACAAAATTTCATATGCAGGTCTGAGGTCATGTCTAGATGAGAACATCCCCTTTTGGTCACAATCAGTCAACCGTGATGGCTGCCAAAACCCGAAAACCTTTAGCACAGTCTACAGGTCGTATTTATGAAGGGATTTCATTGTTACTTGGTAGGATGCCTCTGTATGATATCTAGATGAGAACGTCCCCTTTTGGTATCGATCTGTCAACTGTGACGGCTGCCCAAGCCCGAAACCAGATAACTATTATTAGCACAGTCTACAGGTCACACTTAATATGGAGGTATTCCATTGTAACTTGGTAGGATGACTCTGTATGATGTCTAGATGCGAACTTACCCATTTGGTCGCGATCTGTCAACCGTGATGACTGCCCAAGCCCAAAACCCAAAAACCTTTAGCACAGTCTACAGGTTGTATTTATGGAGGGATTTCATTGTAACTTGGTAGGTTGACTCCATATAATGTCTAGATGAGAATGTCCCCTTTTGATTGCGTTCATTCAGCCGTGACAACTGCCCAAGCCCCAAACCCCAAAACCTTTAGCATAGTATACAGGTCATATTTATTAAGGGATTTCATTGTAACTTGATAGGTTGACTCCATATAATGTCTAGCTGAGAACGTCCCCTTTTGGTAGTGATCATTCAGTCATAATGGCTGCCCGAGCCCAAAACCTGAAAACCTTTAGCACAGTCTACACGTCATATTTGTGAAGGGATTTCATTTTAACTTGATAGGATGACTCCAGATAATGCCTAGATGAGAACATCCCCTTTTGGCCATGATCATTCAACCATGACGGCTGCATCAAAATCCAAAAAATTTTAGCACAGACTACAGATCGTATTTATGAAGGGATTTCTTTGTAACTTGGTAGGATGACTCAGTATGACGTCTAGATGAGGATGTCCTCTTTGGGTTGCGATCGTTCAATCATGATGGCTACACAGACCCAAAGCCCAAAAACCTTGAGCACAGTCTACAGGCTGTATGTATGAAGGGATTTCATTGTAACTTGATAGGATGACTCATTTTGGAATAATTTCACTGTAACCTTCGTTGACATACATTAACTGTGAGGGCCACATATATTAACTGTGAAGGCCACATTAACCCACCCCTCAATTCTTTAGTAAAGTCTACACCTCATATTATTTTAATTGCAAACATAGCATACAGGGAACAGAAATTAACATATTCCCAATTATCACAATTCTTCTCTTATTTTGTAATCCTTTCATAAACATTGAACATTATCCTTTTCATCAAACACAACACAGAGACAAGTTAAGCTACAGTGTCATTGACACTTTCATTATTTGAGGTGACATATAGGCCTGAGTGGCCGGGTGCTTTTTTGCACATTTGATTTAGATAATGTATTCCTTTGTCAGTCATGCACATGTCACTTAAATAAAGATATACTACTACGTATAATTAGTGTTTGTAATCTAATATTATTAGTGTATCCATGGAAATATTTCCCACCCGTGGAAAGTGACCAGTCCAGAGCAGCTGCCCTGTAATATACATGATGGCAAAATATCATCATCACTCATGCTTTAAAATTTGTCCCAATTTACGAGAGTCAGCGAATCTAGCTGCTGGAAGGAATTTTCAGTTATTAACTAGTAGAGTGCTAAATTATTTTGGTCATTAAAATTTCTTTGTACATCTTTGCCTCGTTACAATTTATGTGAGAGTGCCAGTAGGCACTCTCAAATAAATTGTAACAAGGCAAATCCTAACAGATAAAATAATATCATTACCAAGCTAACATGAAGCACATCCACAGAATATGAAGCCTTTAAATTGTGGTACCTGCACTTCAGAATAAAGCCCAAATATGGGCTTCCAGAACTCTACCAGTTAAATAATTTGAAATTTGAGAATACTGTTATACCCTTGTGAGTGGAACCAGTACATATTATATAGAAGAAAACAAACCTCATTTTATATATTTACTAGTGTTTAACCCTCAGGGATCTACTTCAATTTTTGTGAGTGTCTGTTTTTACATGTACATGTAGAACACCTATTCCAACAGATATGCTCTTCCTGGTTTTGCTGATGGAAGTTACCGTACCTTGGCAGTGGTGGTTAGTGAAGTCTTGGCTGCCTGTATAGGCAGCCAAGACTTCACTCAACACCAACACGAAGTCTCAACACCACCGCTAAGTCAAACGAGATATCCACACAGCTTGTAAAAGGCTGTTTCAGATCTTAGGAAAAAAGGCTCAACCAAATCAATTATGCATCAAAGCAAATATTTTCTGATTACAAAAGGTTTCATTCCGTACAAACCTGACCTATTAATAACATACTGTATCAGCTTTTGGAGGAATGACTTTCATTTGAATTCAAAGGTATCAAAATTTATTATTTTAAATATTGTTTTTTTTCAAATTTTTTGATGAGCTTGTTCTAATGAGGTGTCACACGATATGGTTTTGTGGAAATGTTTGGATTTTTTTTTTCAGCTGCTTACTTTTCAAATTAAAAGGGTGGAAATGACTGGTTCATAGGATACCATAAAAGGGTAACTCTTTATCTGTCAAAATTGTAAAAACATCATAGCTAGGCTAAAAAATCACCATTCAATTTTTAGCTCACCTGACTGAAGGTCAGGGCGAGCTTTAGAGATCACTTTTTGCCCGCTGTCTGTCCATCCACTATCTGTTCGACGTGAACTTTACGACTTCTCCGAAACCCCTGGGCCAAACTGAACCAAATCTGATATGCATAGTCCTTATCATATGTCAATTCATGTTTGTTCAAATAAAGTTGTCATGCTTCATAGGGAGGGGCTGGGGGAAAATGCTCCAAAGTTCTAAAAAAAATACCTTTCAGGAACCAGTGGGTACAATGACTTTATATTTGGTATGGCACTTCCTTTCAAGGTGTAGAATAAAGTTTGTTCAAATGACTTTCGTGGAGCAATATTTGCCGTCAGAATGGGAGGGGCAAGATTTTTGGCCCCACCCAAAATTTCAATTTTCTGAACCGATGGTCCTATTTGAACCAAATTTGGTATGTGGTATTATTGGGTCATAAGTACTTGATTCATGCAAACAAAAATTCCCAACCCCCTGGGAACCCCAGGAGCTAAAAATAGAAATATTTTCAATGCCCATATTTCCCCAACCACATGGAATAGAGAACTGTTATTTGATATGAAGCTTCCTTAGGACCAGTAGAATGGAGTGGTAAATAAAACTGCCATTGGATTGGTGGTGTTGGGGTGTTCTGTGTGGGGGGAGGGGGGGAGGGGGGGGGCATCGAAAAAGTGCTGAGTCGGCATATTTGCACATATTGAAAAATCAGAATCTTTTTATATTTGGCATACAGCATCCATAGTGGGGTCAGATGCAAGTGTGTTCAAATTAAGTCCCTCGGTTCATATTTGGGCTCCATACGGGAGCCCAAATCTTAACTCAGGGTGATATGAGGAATAAGCTTTAAAAATCTTCTTCAGAACCACTAGTCAGAATCTTTTAATATTTGGTATACATCATTGTTACCAGGGTCAGATTCAAGTTTCTTTGAATTAAGTCCCTCAGTTAATATTCAGGCTTCCTATTAGGGGTCTGAATTTTAACTTAGTGCAATATTGGGAATAATCTTTAAAAACCTTCTTCTTCAGATCCACCAGTCAGAATCTTTTGATAATCGGTATACAACATCTCTAAGGGGGTCACATTCAAGTTTGTTCAAATCGGGTCCCTATGGGAGCCCGAATTTTACCTTAGTGCAAAATGAGATAATTTCTTTAAATATCTTCTTCTTCAGATCCACTCGTCAGAATCCTTTCATATTTGGTATACAGTATCTCTAGATTAATATTAGGGCTCTCTTTTGCAGCCCAAACTTTAACTTAGGGCAATATGAGGGTATTTCTTTAAAAATCTTCTCCAGAACCATCAATTAGAACCTTTTGATATTTGGTATACAGCATCTCCAGGGGAATCAGATTCAAGTTTGTTTAAATCGAGTCCCTGGGTTTATATTTGGGCCCTATTGGAGCCCAAATTTGAACTTAGTGCAATAAGAGGGAATCTCTTTAAAAATCTTTCTTCAGATTCACCAGACCGAATCCTTTCATATTTGATGTACAACATCTCTAGGAGGGGAGGGGGGGGGTGGTCAGACTCAAGTTTCTTGAATTGAAAATTGGGTTCCTGGGTTATGGCCATTGTCCATAGTCAAGAAGTGGGCCTAAAAATAATCTCCGCATGAACTAATTACACAGTACACAATTTTTAGTTTTCTGTGTGTGGAATATACCCTTCTCCCATAAAATAAAATGTTTCACTGAAAAAAGTTGCATATTTTGTAGATTTTGGGGTAAAAATGTAGGTTTTTTAATAAAAAATGAGAGAAAATTGGAATTTCACTATATGTTTATCTTACGGTCATATTGTGGTACTTGGTCAATTTTTATTGCTTAGTTTGGTGCCTTACTTATGTGATAAGGTAAGAAATTAGGTAATCTATTGCAAACTTGCTAGGAATTTTTGGAAGTTTACCCTTATCATTAATTTGATTGAAAACTTGAAAGAGGAAAATTGGAGTTTTGTAAAAAAAATTCAGTTTCTAATTTTTACTGTACTTATTCAGTTTGTTAAGAGGTTACCGGTAATATATTATTTAACAAAACTCAATCAGTTATGTCACCTATGCCATCATTTTGTAAGCAAGCTATGTTAAAATTAGGAAAACTTTTTAATGAAATCAATAGATTCCCACATAATTTTCTGTAGCTTAAATCTTCAAACAGCTGACACTGTCTCACTGTTATTTCCCAGTGAGACCCCATCTCCTAGTTTCAGTAAGACTACTTACAATCTTAGGCCAGGTAGACCTAAGGCGGGAAGCATTCTTACTGAGAAGATTGGACAAAAGCAAATATATCCTGCATATTCAAAAAATGAGACAGACACTGTGCAGATAATTACAGACCAGTATCACTCACGTCTGTGCCCTGCAAACTATTAGAACATATAATACGTCAACACATCCTGAACCATCTAGAGCAAAACAATGTACTAACATCCCTGAAATCGTAGATTCTGGGCAGGGTATGCAACTAAGCATCACAATAAATGTCCTCATGAAATCTTATGAAAATAACTAACAACTGGATATGGCAATATTAGATTTTTCCAAAGCTTTCGACACTGTCCTGCAGAGATGATTACTGCACAAGATCCACCAATACGAAATTAGAGGACCAATCAACTTATGGCTGAGCAACTTTCTAACTAAAGGGAAAATGAAAGTAGCGCTCGACGGGCAGTACTTAAGGGAAGTTAAGGTAGATTCCCAGGGTACCACAGGGCACAGTGCTCGGCCCGCTACCATTCCTACATTAATGACTTGCCAGACTCAATGAAAGCACAAGTAAGGCTATTTGCCGACGACTGTCGACTCTACTTGGAAATAAACAAATTTGAAGACCACGCTAAACTACAAAAAGATCTTGGAAACCTAGAAATATGGGCTGCCAAATGGTGCATGAGATTTAATGCTAAAAAGTGCTACATCATGAGCATAAGAAAGAAAAGCCAAAAATTCTACACTCTAAGCAATCACATCCCAAGAGAAATAGACTAACCTAGGAGTTCAAATAATATCCAACGATCTGAAATGGACAACCCAAGGTCGGTCCTACTAATTACCGACCAAAACCATTCAAAACAGTCCAAAACCGACCAAAAGTGCTAATTACCCACCAAAATACCGACCAAAACCTAATGAGTACCGACCAAAAAAATAATGTGCCGCCCGCTACCGCGTTGTGCAAAGGGCTAAATTTAATGAATAAAATATTTTATTTTTGTTGAATCATTTTATTTTGTCGGCGAAAGTGGTTTCATTCAGTTTGTATGGTGTATACTGTTGCTTGCTTCTTGATATGACAGTTGTTTCTACAACGGCAAGCCTCACAATGTTTTTACTGTGATGACTTTACTTTTAACCAGTGACTACAAGAATGTAACTTCAGCTTGTTGTACATGTACATGTGTAATAAAATCAGTTAATTTTTAGCGTTGTTTATTTTTTATTGTGCTTTCTCCATTGTTGGTTGAAGCTTACCCCCCCCCCCCCCCCCCCAGCCTCCACCCGTACGCTTGTGCACCTGTCGTTTTGGGGCCCGACTTCTCCCGCGGGCCGACTTCTCCTAAATCGCTATGGGGTGGGGTCGACTTCGTCTTGGGGCCAAGTTGTCCTGTTCTCCGACCTCTCAAGCTTAGCTCCCCCCCCCCCCCCAGCCTCCACCCTACCCCTTCCAGAGTTCCGAGTCAGGGAAAATCCCTCTAAAACTTTGACCAGTACGCCCATGCACCTGTAGTTTTTGGGCCTGACTTCTCCCGTGGGCCGATTTCTCCTAAATGGGGTGGGGTCGACTTCATCTTGGGGTCAAGTTTTGTTCTCCGACTTCTCAAGCTTAGTCCCCAGCCTCCCCCTTTCGAAGTTCCGCGTCAGGGAAAGTCGCTCTAAAAACTTTGACCCGTGCACATGTAGTTTTGGGGCTAGACGTCTCTCGTGGGCCGACTTCTCCTAAATCGCTATGGGGTGGGGTCGACTTCGTCTTAGGGCCAAGTTCTCCTGTTCTCATCCGACTCTCATAATTGTTTTGGCCGACTTCTCCGTGGCCGATACCGTAATGGCTGGATTTCTCTGCACCTACAGGTACTTGGCTAAACTGAGAACTCTAAAAACTGACATTTAATAAGGATTCTATGAATCGATTCTCTCCACCTCCTTAATAGATATAAAATATAAAATACAAGCTCGTATCTATTGGGGGAGATGAAGACAAACGATCCAAAAAATCCTTACCAAATGGAATTTTTTAGAGTTCTCTGCTTGTGCTGAGCACCTGTGTCCGCCCCCACAAATAACTGCTTCTAAACCTTTAAGATTCTAAAAAATCGTATTTTTTTGGTCGGTACTCATTTAATTTTTTTGGGTGGTACTCATTGGGTTTTGGTCGGTATTTTGGTCGGTAATTAGCACTTTTGGTCCGTTTTGGACTGTTTTAGACGGTTTTGGACGGTTTGGGTCGTAATTAGTAGGATTCTTGTCATCGCGATGCCACAGCGATGTTTTAGGGTTTTTTCTTTTTCTTTTGAGAAGACTGAAGTACACGATGTTTTGTAGAAGGTCGAAGAAAACCGACCGATTACGAAGTGGATTTATTTTTTAAAACAATTGTGTGAGAGACAACAGAAAACAGAAAGTTCGTGGGTTAAGTTTGGGATGAAGTGTCGTCGGAGGTTTATTACACGGGATGTGATTAGTTGAAAATCAGAGAGCAATCGTGGGGCGTGGTTATAGATTATTTACAAGCGATGTGTTGAAAGCGCCACGTGGTTTCTGACAGAAATATAATATCGAACTACCAAAATGACCATACGCCACCTCATTCGCACCTCTCAGTGAATTCAGAGTGTGAACATGTTGATTGACTGCTAGTGATGGATTTCCCCACACCTCAAATGAAAAAAAGACTTTGATGGTACTGAATGCTGGTCCACTTCTCAATTGGAATGACATGTTGCTGATGACAGCGTTCAGCTAACCATTGACTACCAGCAGAAACCCACCTCGGGGAGTAGTAGCACCTTTCACGGGGCCCACCGCACTGGTCCAGGGGAAGAGTAAGAAGCCGTGATCGACCACTGCCGGAACCACGAAGACATCCATGAAGAAAAAGAAGTCACCATCGACCAAGCGGCGTGACGCCAGACGTGGCTCGAAAGGAAAAGGACTGAGACCGGGAAACAGAATAAGGAGAGGGTGACACCTGTTGGCTCACCTCCCAAACCGGCATCGCAGACCCCAAGCCGTACATCCACACCAAAAAGGTCGAAAGGAAACGAGATAGAGGAAGAGGAGGCGGAGGAGATGGAAAACGCCAAATCTGTACCTGGGTTCCCTATCAACCACCAGCACTCAAACCACAAATCTAATTCGATTCTGGAATCCGACTCCGAAGTTATAAATGTAGAGGGCATGTCCCTGGGAACCTACATTGAAGGCCTAGATGAAATTTCCATTGAGCACTTCGGCGAACTCAAATTGGATTTAAACGGGATAGTCCGGACGCCAAAAGTCGATTTTTGACGATGTGTGTTTTGGCGTCTAAGTTTTTTTCTTGGCGGTTTTGAATAGTTTGAACATCCCTCATCGACAATGGGGGCGGCTGCGTCCTTGACAGCTTTGAGGAAATTGAGATATCCTACCTGAAACAAAATTGCCGCCAAAATCACAAACTCCAACCAAGTTTTAGCTGTATGGGGAATATTTCGGCTGTTTACGATTGCACCCATTTATATCATGTCCTGAACAGAAGAGGAGCTACTGCAAGATATAATGACTAACGAAGATATACAATGCCCCGACGACTTAACGGAGAAGCCTGATGAGATATTAGGGAAGAGCCCAACATCAAAACTGTGGGTTGACTGCTTCATGAGACCAGTATTCCTGATGATGTTGTTTGTGAGGGCTGAGCGTGAACGTGGGTGGCTTTTGCATCTGTCAGCAGTAAAACAGATGATGCCATATTTCTTTGCTCCTGGTCATGTAAATTACACTCGTTATGGTTTGTACTATCTGTGAGAGATGGAGGCGTTACCAGCTAACGTTCTTAAGCAATTTCTCGACGCAGCCCATGCGCTCTGAAATGGTATTTGGAGTGACATGTTTATAGAAACTACCTTCATGCGATACGGACAAGGCAAATCTGGTATTATTGGCATCACACTATTATTGGACCCGAAACACTGAAAATCTGGGCTCTGGGCCTTCATGTATGCCGCCAGCTTGATAATGTCACTGACACAATCTCAACAGTACCACAAAGAAGAATCCAAAGCTAGAGTTACCGCCGATCAACAGGACCACATTGGCCTTAGAAACACACTAGAGGATGTCATACATCCTTTTCGTCCGGAAAGTCACCCAGATGGTTTGGTGAGCATTGCCACTGGTTTGATCGCTCCCGCCTCTGTAAATGTGTATGACGCAATTGCTCGCGGTAAGGAGCAGATGTGTGAGTTCGAAAAGAGTCTTCCACAGGGATTTTGTCGGGGGGGGGGGGGGGGGGGGAGCTATCAAATTGCGTGATAAACAGGTGTATGACTGCAATCTCATTTACTCGCGAGTCATGAGACATCAAGCCAGTACTAGATATTTTGGCATCAACAAGGTGCTGTCCTTTGAGCCATCTCCTGTTCCTAGTTCTATGTTCGATGACTATATATAAGAATATCGAAAACAAAAGCAGTTTTGAAAAAAGCCGTCCGCACTTCAGCCAGAAAAAACGAAGCAGCCCGATATCCAAGTGTGCACTGTAATTGACAGGTGTGCTCTTCTTTGGATTCCTCGTTGGCCATCACCAAGCAAAATAAGAAACCCTGTCGTGTTAGATTTCATTCACAAGTTTCAGGAAGTGATAAGACAGAGACTGTTGTTGGGAGACGTTTACCTCATATTTGATAGATTCGTTGACTTCAGTGGGAAATCTTGCACAAGGTCGTTCAGAGTTGACGAGAACTGTTGTCGGGAGTTCAAGTTGAATATGACATCAACACTGCCGTCTCAGAAGTTAGCACTCACTGTGACTTCTAACAAAAACAGTTGATTGGTCTAATATGCCAGCATTTCAGATCTGATGAAGCGTTTGCTCTGGCAAACACCAATACACATAAGTTGGTAATCACTGGCCAAGATGGAGTGCCGACAGAGATACATAAAGGTGCCGTAATAGACAGATATGACATGGCGACACTCCACGAAGAAGCCGACAATATCATTGTTAACCAGGCAATAAAAATCGGCTAAGAGGAGGGAAAACAAGTAGTTGTTTTAGCTGACGATACCGATGTTTATGTTCTGTTGTTGCATCATTATCTGGAACAAAGTATGTCCGTTTCTATGTACATGGAGTAACTCATCAAAGACAGAACATCTGTTGATATTCGTGCGATCGTTGAGAAACACAGGGATATCGTCCCTCAAATGCTTGACGCACATGCCTTGTCTGGATGCGACACGGTTGCGTGCTACTTTGAAATAGACAAGGGTTGCATTCTAAAGGTATTGAGGAAAGGAAATCTGTCATTATCATCCATAGGTGTCGCCGACTCTCCCTATGAGGAGGTTGTGGATGAGGCCACGAACTTCGTTGTTGCTTGCTATGGACGCGATACATCGGCAACAATGTCGGATGCACGTATAGGCACGTGGACTGCCAAAATTGGTCGATCAGGTGCAACAAAAATCCCCAGTCTGAACAGTCTTCCACCCAGCACGGAGGCATTTGCTGAAAATGTGAAACGGAACCACTTACAAGCTTGCATTTGGAAGAATGCATTGGACCTAGACCCACCTGATCCCGATCCTACCAAATTTGGTTTCACATGGGATGAGAATTCCAAATCTTTATTGCCAACGATTACTGTCCATCACGACGTCTCAATGGCACCTGATGAGATACCGAAGTGCGTCCAAGTTAGCTTGCACGGTTTTCTGTTCTTGCCATGCAACGATCGAGTGTTGCAACGAATGCACAGTCGACAACTGAATGTATGTATATATAAAATGATACTTGTGCACACAATCATTCAAATATGTCCGCTTATGTATGTTGGCAGCTACATTGGAACATTCACCACCCATACATATGCCAGCAGTACACATTATAACGGTAGAGGCGTGTTGTGGCTCATGGTTCCCATTAGGAAATTAGATTTAATTGTAAATTCGCCATCTTGGCGGCCACGTTGAGCTGACAAATTCTCTAAATACTTTTTTTTCAATTGGAAACACACCTCAGTATGTTCTGTGTGTGAGAAAATTTGTTAAATTCATGATATCTGAATTTGTACCGACGCTTATAAACTTATATTAATTAAACAACTTAAACTTAGGCCACTTTGGACGCGACCTTTATGAAGCCTATAAAAAAATTCCCCAAGGCTGATAGAGACGTAGCCGATTTATTCTAAATCTCGATACGTTGAACAACCAGAAACCGTTGAGAAAAAAAAACTTTAGACGCTAAAACACGCTTTAGTGCCTCGGTGTCCGCACCAGGACAACAGAAGACTTCTTGGCCTACCTCAAGACACACAAGGGGTAGAATGAAGGAAATACGAATGTCTCGTAAACAAACCAAAACACCTAGAAGCAGCCAAAGTCCGCAACCTATTCTTCTTGTGGTTGCGACTAAAGTAAACAACTGCCACGAGCTCTCTTTCCCAAATCACCCCCTCCTAAGAAGAAATATGCGGAAACGTCATAAGAAACAATGAACTCCCAACACTTTCCTCCTTTCCACACGCTCAGACAGAAAATACTTCTAAACTGTTGTAGAGGACCGAATGGGGCTTGCACACAGCGTTCCTGCGCGCCGAACCATTAATCTTGCTTGCGAAAGTGACTACATACTTCACTTAAATGCAATAAAGCATATACGCATCTGCTGGCCACTGTCAATAATTTATGTGTACATGTTTGAATGGAATTTTAGAAAATGCTGTACATTATACTTCCCCCAATAATATTTTCAAAACAGTTGAGAGACAATGTAGAATGATTACTTCTCGATCAGCACCAATCATTGTTACTGAACATTGACGGAACCTTATGGGTGTGTCTGTGTGTTCATGGGGGGAGGGGTAATTGGATCCTATTC
Organism: Pictodentalium vernedei; assembly: GCA_031216915.1. Lineage (NCBI taxonomy): Eukaryota > Metazoa > Mollusca > Scaphopoda > Dentaliida > Dentaliidae > Pictodentalium > Pictodentalium vernedei. Next base: position 152,821,463 of record CM062289.1, read on the forward strand.
GCTTATACCCCGCCCCCGCCCCTTTCACCCCCCCCCCCCCCCACACACACACACACACACACACACATACTTTTGCAAATGATGGGTGTAATGCTTTTCAGCTTCCTCTGTTTTTACTACGCAAGTCATGTCGTTTATGTCTGGAGAAAATTTGCTCTCAAATGAATAGCAGCAACTAACGCGCGATCTCGCATTCGCGAGATCGTGCGTTAATTGTTGCTATTATTTGGGAGAGAATTCTGTTGAGGTGTAAACGGCAGGTCACTCTGGTCATATGTGGATGCAATGTGCAGCCTTTGAGTCAAGTGTGTTTCGAAAGATTGCCATATCTGACTAACATAAAATGCGGGACTAGGAATTTGATTTATGCTGTGTTGTTTTATCGTAACCTGTACTACGTTCGTGTTTTCTACAATTGACGTAACCCGCACGTAACCTAAACGATCGTTCGCGTGTTATTTCCAGGCCTGCTTATGGGCCGTATTTGGAAATATAGCTTGTTACAGTGAGGGGTCACAGCCCTTATTTCGTTAGTAAAGAAGTAGAAAAATAATTAAATTTGACAGGCGATGTGGGGTGGGGGGGGGAGAGATGTATCTGCTCACCCACGGTTACTTTTATGGCAGATGTAGGCCAAATAGTGCGAATGAATCTTATTAAGTGCGAATTGCCCACAGGCAAATCTAGCACGTCCTCATGTTTACTTTCACTGAAACTACAGCCAAAGCGAACATATTGGAGTCTGTTGGAGGGGGGGGGGGGCGTAAAGCTTTTCTCTTATTGTACATCAATCACAAAGAGCATAAACAGATCATACAATTTTCTATAAATGAAAAGAAGATAGATTACGAGCATAGCATTAACTCACGTTGACGATTTGGAACACCAAGACTTGACGGGTCTGCAAGTCAAACCTCTGCATGTCTGTCGCGGTATTTTTATTTTCGATTTAAAGTGAAATCACAAATTATACGAGAATACTGACTGAACATTCTCATTCTCATTCTCATTCCCATCACAAGTTTTAGGTGGATTAATAACGCTTTTAAAAGAGTGTTTCAAAAGCCTTAGAACATTTCTATCAAATGTTGATGGGATCTGGAGGGATAGCGTGTCAAGAACTGTGATCGAACTTCGAAACTGAATTCCACTAATAACTGAGTAGCCCTACAAAACAATTAAAAAATGAACTTCTCAAAGCTTCAAGATGAAAGTATATAGATACATGAAGGCTTATCGTGCATTTGCGTTTCCATTCCGTTTACAAAAGTTCGGCAATCGCGTTTATCGTTTTTAGTTCAATCCAGACTGAACATACCTCGCGTTTATTATATCGTTCATGACCGCTCAAAAAACTGAGAGATAACTGGCGGTTTTGCTAAAACTACACTTTTTTACATCGCATCCAGTGGCGGCGCCAGGGTTACAGAAGTGAGGGGGGCACAATTGGGTATTGCCCGCGCGCAGCGGCGTCCTGGGGTGGGGTTTTGGGAGGGGTGGCCCCCTCCCGAAATTGAGAAAAATTTTAAAACTTACGTTGTAAATGGTGTTCTCTGGAGCATTCTCAAACAATTAAATTAAAACAGTTTTTATCCTTTTGAAACTTATTGGTTAGGTCTTTCAGTTATAGAAAACGTCGTACATGGTGACATTTTAACGGAAGAACGCTGTTGTAAAGTGCGAGCACAAAGCACCAAACGGCACTCAAATCGAAAATGAAAGTAGGCTGCATTCCAAACGGATGCGTTGCACGCTCTTGATTCAAACATTCCTCGAATACTCTTAAGAGGTATGTTTCAGACCGTTTTGAACCCGGCACGCCTTGTTGCAATTTGGGGCCTGCAGCTAATGTGTGTGTGTGGGGGGGGGGGGGGGGGGGGGGAGGGGGGCACACACAAACATATTTTAAAAACTTCTCTGATTTAGTGCACTTGGGAATACGGAATTAAGCATACCCACCATCACACCGCAACGCGTTCATTACAAAAATTAAAATGATAGTATTTTTTTTTACTACGCTTTGCGAAAAAAGTGGAGGGGTAAGTAACCCCCCCATATCCCCCCCCCCCCCCCCCCCCCCCCCCCCCCCCCCATGTCGCCGCCACTGATGGTATTGTATTATTTGATGAGGATACCCTTCGAGGATACCATTTGAGGATATCTTTCATAGTACATTTTCTGCAGGATATCTAAGATAGTTTGACTCCTAGTACCCTTTTGACCAGCCTTCTTGGCCACCCCGAGACCTTCATAGCTTTAGGGCCACTACTTGTCCAAAGTCACCACCATCTGTCCTTTGATTCAACACTATTGTAATCACCTAATACTATAGTCTTCTATCACCTTCATAGTTGTGGACCATTACTGCCCCGTACTATTACTATCGGCTACTACTATTCTGCCCTCCGTTTCAACCATTACTAAGTTACTACTGCAGCTCATAGTGCCTATCATTACACTGCAGCCGCTACGGGTCGCAGTTCATACCAATATCATTTCACTACTGCCTGCTCGAACAAATGTTTCATACAATTCCAATTTCTTATAATAAGCGATCGAGTAGTTACTGAAAAGTCATTCGTCGGCTGAGTGCTAGAATGTTCTATGTCCCATAGGGGACATAGAACATTCCAGTACTCAGGCGACGCATTGCTAAGGGCTAATAGTAGACCTACTGGATACACAGAGTTTCTCCCATACTACTCTACCAGACAACCGAGCATAACAATACATGACTTAAGATTACGTACTATCCATACCTACTAAGGGACAGTATAACGCTTGGGCGGATCTATAGTACTATGGACCACCACTGAACCAGCGGGAGTACATACCTTACATTCTGTACTACTACACTAGACAACAATGCATTACCCCCTCCTCATAGCACTGCTTGACCAAACATTATGCACTACCCATACCAGTTATACGATAATATAAATCCTTATGTGGATATTGGTATAAAGTGATAACAATAGACCAACAGCGGTATACAGCTTGCCCTAACACAACGTACTAGCTATAGAATCTGTGATTAGCACACTGCCCTAGATGGAGAGTGGGTACCGAGGGCTAACATTGAACAACAGGGGTATAAACCGCATATCCTGTACTACTACACTAGATAACCATGCATTACCCCCCACCCCCTACCCCCCAATTTAGACTAGTTTTACGTACTACCTATATCAGTTACAGAAAAAATATGCAGCATTAGGTCGATTAGTAGTACCAAGAACTGAAAGGGGGGCCTATATGGGGTATATAACGCCCATACTATTCTACCGTTCTAAACGACCAAGGACTACCTCGCAATACCGTACTAGGCGACCATGTTTTAACCCCCACCCGCCCCATAATACTGCCTGACTAGTACTGCGTACTACATATACCAGTCACAGGATAGTACAAAGCATTCGGTCGTTTAGCAGTACCAAGGGCTAACAAGGGATCTGCAGGGGTATATACCGCTACTATCATACCAGGCCAGTTCGCGAAGCTCGACACCCCAGGCTCGAAAAACGTTATGTCAAATTGTACAGTGGACAACACTAGCAATCAACGTTTCTATGACGGGCGCGCGCGCCATCATGGCGTCACGACGTCAATAGCAACGTCAACCGTTTCGCGGGGGAAACTCAAGAAAACTCACCTTTCCCCTATCGATATTCCATCACGTACTCATACTATATACCCATAGCCCTGTGTTGTACATATATCACTATACATTTCTTAGCATACTACATATGCAGCACGTACACCACTTGCGGATCAAGATACATTGGGCCGAAGTTTTGCACAGGAATGAATTGCTCTGGCCAAAGCTCCAGTTCCTATGGAATTTAAGACAGGTTTCTCTGGAAAAGTTCCGCGTAACCGGGCCCGATTCATACATGCTGTACTACTGGTTGTGTAAGACAGTCCTTCGCCTTTTCGGGATCACAAACCTCTCAACTTGTTAAAATAGTGAGTGGGGGTCTATGGAAAAACCCAGTCATTGGCATTGGGGAGTCGGGGGACTCCGTGCTTTCTGATGCCTGTGAATTTTCAGATTTACATTTATTCATTGGTTTTTAAAGCTGCTTTCAGTCTCTGTGGCTATATCAAGTGCAATGTCAAGTTTATCAAACCATTCTTACCTTTCATGCTCGCTTTAGAGCACACACCCAGACTATAATTAACGAGTCATATTCAACATAAAACGGAACCTGTTTACAAACGTAAACAAGCACTGCTCAAATTCTCGGTGTTTAATTTTTTAATTTATTATGTACCATTAAAATAGAATCCAATGAAGCGATTCGTAATGTGTATACGAAAGATTTCTTCTGTTCTGTAAGATTCTAACTCTGTGTCTTGATGTTTGCATCAACATTTTCTTGTTTCTCGTCCATGGTCCATTGTTCCGATCCGACCAGACACCAGCGCGTATGTATCGGCGCCACTGATTGGTTAGCGGAATGTGTTGATTGACAAGTTTTTTAGCATGATGGTGAATTAATCTGGCATCATACTATATTATTTTAGCATGATGCTGAATTTAGTCAGCATGATGCTTAGTTATTTGATTATGATGCTGAATTAATTTAGTATCATGTTATACTATTTTGCACGATTTCATGAATGTTACATAAATAATATGGTATGATGCCGAACTGCGAGAGGATCATGCATCTTTATTCAGCCTGATGCTTAATTATTCCAGCATGATGCTTAATTATTTGAGCATGATGCTGAATTAATTTAGCATCATGCTATATTATATTGCACGATTTCATGAATGCTGCATAAATAATATAGCATGATGCCAAATTAATTCAGCATCATGCTGAATTATGAGAGGATCATGCATTTTAATTTAGCATGCTGCTCAATTATTTGAGTTTGATGCTGAATTAATTTAGCATCATACTATATTTGCACGATTTAACGAATGCTGCATAAATAATATATAGCATGATGGTGAATTAATTTAGCATGATGCTGAATTACGAGAGGATCATGCACTTTAATTGAGCATGATGCCTAATTATTTAAGCATCATGCTGTATTATTTGGTATGGTTTCATGAATGCTGCATATATAATATAGCATGATGCTGAAATCAGGTCCGCGTAGAGGAGGGTCATGATTGGGGGTTTTTAGCATGATACTCTAATAATTAAGCATGATGCTATATTATTTGGTATGATTTCATGAATGCTGCATAATGCTTAATTAATTCAGCATCACGCTATATTATTTTGGTATCAAACTCTATTATTTTAGCATCATACTCTGTTATTTGAGCATCATGCTAAATTCGCTGTTTTATGATACTGTTCGTACGTCATACAAATCTGCATAAATAATTAAGCATGATACCTAAATAATTAGCATGATGCTTAATTAATTCAGCATCATGCATGATGCTATATTATTTAGGCATCATGCTATATTATTTTAGCATCATGCTCTATTATTTTAGCTTCATGCTTAATTCACTGATTTACGATCCTGTTCGTACGTCATAATGGAGTGCAGTTTGTAACAATACATCATCATGTAGGCGTCAACATTATCCCAGGAGGCGTGACTACAGTTACTGTTCACCACACATGGTGGAAGAAACAACATTGTCAAAAGCAAGTCGGCGATCATGGAGACCATAACAGTGTTGAGACGTCGATCAATGATTTTCGGAAGGCGTGACCGGTGTAACTGACACTCGCACAGCGTGGTTTTAACTTTTAAAGGCAGTTGAAAGGTATGAAGAGTCAAAAGCAGGTGTGTGTGTGGGGGGGGGGGGGGGGGGGGGGGGGTATTGAGACCATAGCAGCGTGCAGATGTCAATCAACGATTTTCGGAAAACCTGGTTTTAAAATCAGCCGAAAGTTGTGAATATGCCAAAAGCAGATCTGCATCATTGAAACCGAAACAGGGAACACACGTCACCCAATGATCTTCGGAAGGCGGGGCCGATGTGCATGTAACACTTGCACCACGTGGTTTTAAAAGCAGGCGGACTGCGGTTTTCCCCGCATCCAAATCTATGTACTCGGACTCAGAAAGGTCCGAGAGTAAAATGCAATACAACCCGCACATTTTCCGACCAAATCAATTTAAGGCCAGCGCCATTTCATCCTGTTTAACGTGGAAAAACATCAGGTAATATTCTATACAAAAATCCAGAGGCTCAAGTGAGCCTAAAACGCTCACCTGGCCCAAGTTGTCAAAAGAGATGAGTGTATCAGTAAGTGACCGGCATACGGAGCCCAAATATTAACCCAGGGACTCGATTTGAATAAACTTGAATCTGACACCCCTAGAGATATCACGCACCAAATATGAAAAGATTCTGACTGGTGGATCCAAAGAAGATTTTTCAAGAAATTTTCTCACATTGCACTAAGTTAAACTATGGCCCCAATAAAGAGCCCAAATATTAACCCAAGGGTACGATTTGAACAAACTTGAACCTGCCCCCCCCCCCCCCCCCCCCCGGTATGTATACCAAATATGAAACTATTCTGACTTCTGGATGTGAAAAAGATGTTTAAAGAAATTCCCCGATATGGTTCTATGTTACAATTCGGGCTCCCATAGAGAGCATAAATATTAACCCAGTGACTTGATTTGAACAAACTTGAATCTAACCCCCATAGAGATGTTGTATACCAAATATCAAAAGAATCTGACTGGTGGATCTGAAGAACATTTTAAAGATTATTCCCCCATATTGCACTATGTTAAAATTCAGGCTCCAATAGAGAGCCCAAATATTAACCCAGGCATCCAATTTGGACAACTCGAATCTGACCCTCCTAGAAATCCTGTATACCAAATATGAAATCATTCTGATTGGTGGGTCTAAAGAAGGAGATTTTAAAAAAATGTCCTCATATTGCACTAAGTTAATATTCAGGCTCCCATAGGGAGTCCAAATATTTACCCAAGGAACCGATTTGAACAAACCTTAAACAGACCCACCTAGAGAAGCTGTATACAAAATATGAAAGGATTCTGACGGTGGATCTGAAGAAGAAGGTTTTAAAAGATTTTTTCTCTTATTGCTCTAAGTTCAAATTTGGGCTCTAATAAAGAGCCCAAATATCAACCCGGGGATCCGATTTGAACAAACTAGAATCTAACCCCCAAGAGATGTTGTATTCCAACTATCAAAAGAATCGGACTGGTGGATCTGAAGAAGAATAGTTTTAAAGATTATTTCCATATTGCACAAAGTTAAAATTCAGGCTCCAATAGAAAGCCCAAATATTAACCCAGGGACCCAATTTGAACAAACTTGAATCAGACCCTCCTAGAGATCCTGTATACACAGTATGAAAGCATTCTGACTGGTGGGTCTAAAGAAGAAGTTTTTAAAAACATTTCCTCATATTGCACTAAGTTAGTATTCAGGCTTCCATAGGGAGACCAAAAAATGATAAAAAACGGTCTTCAGTTGCAGATGTTGCCCTGTCTCTGCCACCACCATGCCGTCCTTACTGGTGTGCCATACTGCTGAAATCTTGCCCAGGCTCTGGTGACCACCGTATGGTGCACACCAAGGGCTTCGCCAACCTGACGATGAGTAGCCCCTTGCTCCACCATCCGTACAGCCCACCACATTTCTGCTTCAGACAAAAGTCTTCTTACATTTGCATTTGCCATATTCAATCATTAAATCACAAGGGTTGGTGTTGAAATGAAGTTGTGAATACCCTACACATGTCATGTACATGTGGACAGTACACGAATACATCATGAAAATCAAGGGGTACATGCTTTCCATGACTGTCACGAAATGTCTACCTGTCAAGAGAGCTAATGTAAACACTGGGGACCATCTCAATACATTCCTCAATTATATCCACCCAAAATATCGCAAATATGTCACAAGCAGATTTAACAATGATGTTTCAAATATTTGGTGCTTGGCAAACTTTGAGTAGTGTATGAAAAGATTCTGACTGGTGGATCCGAAGAAGATTTTTAAAGACATTTCTTCATATTGCACTAAGTTAAACTTTGGGCTCCACTAGAGAGACCAAATAATAACACAGGGGCCCGATTTGATCAAAAGTGAAATTGACCCTCCTAGAGATGTTGTATACCAAATATGAAAGCATTCTGACTGGTGGATCTGAAGACGAAAATTTTTCAAGAAATTTCCTCATATTGCACTAAGTTAAAATTCGGGTTCCCATAGGAAGCCCAAATATTAACCTAGGAACTCGATTTAAACAAACCCGAATCTGACATTCCTAGAGATGTTATATATCAAATATCAGGAAATTCTAATTAGTGGTTCTGGGGAAGAAGAATTTTTAATTTTGGAAAACAATTTATGGGTGCTATCAGAGTAATGTCCCTTGTGGGCGTGGCAACTTCATTTGAACACACTTGAATTGAAATATGATAAAGAACATGCATATCAAATTTGGTTGAATTGGGTCCAGTGATTTATGAGGAGACGTCGATATTGTGAGGACCCTCACAACGGCATTGGTTCCGAGTCGACGGACGGACGGAAGACGGACAGAAACTGATCACTTAAGCACCCCCCTGACTTTCAATCAGGTGAGCTAAAATACCGCCCGCCCACATGCAATTTCACAAACAATGGCCCGAGAAACAGAAGATCTTATTATATCAATGAATTTTCTGAGATTTAAATATTGCCATAACATATTATGAAAGTGACAAAACTAACCTGGCGTCATCAGAAAACACAAAAAGAATATCCATTTTAAAACATTTTTAATTTTTATCAAACATTTTGCCCTTGTTTATGACAGACATTGGCGTGTTGCAATCCTTCATCTCCTTGAAGAAAACGTGTCACCATACAAACTAGGGGTTTTGCATCTCCCATCCCAACTTTTCATTCTAGGCTTCTCCTGAAAAAAATGCAGACTTTAAACAACTGTTCAGATGACACACCCAAGATTAAAACAAATGTTTACATTATTGCCGTTTATGAAACCACACACTCAACAGTCTATGCTCTTTCAAGGTAACAACAAACAACTTTGAAATAAGTTAACCCTTTACCCAACGAATCGCCGGCATCCGCCCGCGTAATATGCAAATTCAGCATTTGAAAAAATATTATTTTTCAAACAATTTCTCAAACCATATCATGTGACCCCTCGTTCCAACGAGGGGTCACATGATATGGTTCTGTGGAAGTTTTTTGAAAAATTTAAAAAATGATATTTAAAATAATAAATTTTGATATCGTCTGCGTTGGTTAAAGGGTTAAATAGTCCCTTATCTTAGGTCTCTGTCTCTCGAATGCACGGAAATACGTTCGCATTTCAGCTATCTGCTCTTCTGTGGTTTTATTTGTCACTGACTCCGGTACTTGCGAAAAGGGAATCAATTCTGTTTTGTGATATTTCGAAGTACTGGAAGGCATATATACATGTAGTCCTTAATCATTGTGACTCGTCCGAAATTCCACACCATTCAAAACAGCTATCATCTTTCCATCTTTTGCGTTGTCGTGGATAGAATTGACTGAGGAAAAGTGTGAGTTTCCTTGATACGGTCGCGTACCATCCTATCTAACGTACCCGTGGCGTATCTGCTTTATACCAGATAGCCCATAAGGTCGGATCCGTTTCTCAACAAACAACTGTTGTAACATCATCCGCAAGCAATAGTTGCGCCTACTGTTTTTAAGCATTAGGCAAACAGGAACTTAACTGAAATAAAGGATAATGAATGGAATGTACAGGTGATTTTCATATATAACATTGCAAATGCACAATTTTATTTATGCATTTATTGGCGTTTTAGCATCTTTGGCTTGTACATGTATCATGGCCTCAACATGGCTATGGACTCCAGTTTAGACTATCATTTACAGCTATGCTGCTCACTTAGAGGAGAGGATCCTCACACCGGCAGTGATTCCTGGTCTATTTTCCGGTAAACAAGCACTGCTCACTTTTACAGGATTCCCTTTGGTAGTACGCCGATTTTAAGCATGGATGGAGAATTTTGCAGTCGAATACGAGACCGCACATCGCTCACCATTGAGATTGGGATAATCAGTAACAATTTGACCCTTCAACTCTATGGGGCTGAAGGGTCAAATTCGTACTGAATCGCCTTAAAAGTATTTAAAGAAGGCCTCATTCGTTCTAAGCAGTATTGAACGAGTCGATTCCATTGGGGAACAAATACTGTAAAGATTCCCACCGTTACAAGCACAAAAATAAACTATTTTGTTGGAAAGGCGAACCGTTCAGACTCGCTTTTCCGACCAGTTAAAATATTCAAACGATTGAATCTAAAATAAGCTAGACTGGTTCCAAGCTATACACCGCAAGATTCGTTTGAGAATGTGACTGTGACTTGGGGGCTTGCCCTTCAGTAGGGCTTTTCAAAAGCGGTTAGGCTAATGACTGAACTATTCTTGGATTTTATACTAAATTTATGAAGTTATTTTATTCAATTTGATTCGATTCGGGCCGACATTTCCCGGAGACTCAAAACAAAATGTTGGTTCCCGAACTATTTTAGGCAGGAGATAGAACTACTCAGAAAATGTTCACTTATTTTCTCCTCTCGCCGTTGGTTTTTGACAGTTTTTATGTTTGAGACATAATTTACAATCAGTGTTGGGTACTGCTGATGTGGCTGAAACACTCACCCAAAAGATTTTTGTTTAAATTGTTATTATAGCGTTGAATTTACACGCTAAAAACTAAAGTGTTAAAAACTACACATGAAGTGCTGTATTTAACATTCATAAGTGCTGAACTAGCACTTCGTTTAAGTGTAGACATCCCAGAACTTGACAGGTGTTACAATAATACCACTTGACAAGTGTAATGTAGCGACACTTAAAAGGAAACAACGCAGATGACGCGGATCAGGCTCGAACTCTCGAGCCTGATCCGCGTCATCTGCGTTGTGTCCGTTTAATTATGTGCCCACCAAGCGCAAATCAAATTATGGACGATTCTGAAGAACCACCAATGCTAGACACATGGGAAATGTCATCCTTCAAGTTTCAGATGTCTGACGATTGTAATGTCTAAGTGCTAAAGCCTTGCACTTTGAGTGTTAAAAATCAAACCCTAAGACTCAGAATGGGTTTAACACCTGAAAGTGTCAGTTTTAACACTTTAGTTTTTAGTGTGTATCGCATTTGTACTGGGAGACATCATATTGAAGAAGTCCTGTAGAATCATGGTAAGTTGCATTGGCGTCTCGGGGGGGGGGGGGGGGGGGGTCTATCTCTGGATATCAAAAAAGCACCCCGTACCGGTATGCCAAATTCCAACTACCACTACATACCTGAAGTGCTCGAAGGCATATATATAGTTTGTAATCATTGTGCCTCGTCCAACGCCCTACACCATTCAAAACAGCTATCACCAGTCCACTATCTACTGTATGATAGAATTGACGGAGGAAAGAGTGGGGATGTTTCGTATGATATGGTAGGGGCGGCGGAATGATTTTCAAAGTTGGGGGAGGGGGCTGGATCGAGCGATGGTGGTCGTCTGTAAATTCCAGGGTCCCAAAACCCCCATTTCCATGCATCTGAGCAGATATTTTGAGATTTTTCAGGAGATGTATTCGAAAGATTTCACACTTTGAGAGCCGTTAGAAAACGCCGGTAAAGCATACAGATGAGGTCTATTTATCGGCTTTGGTCGTAACGACTAAAGCTGATAAATAGACCTCGCCTATTTGCTTTACCAGACGTGAACATCAATTATACTGTCTGTGGATTATCTGTCTGGGGTGGATTTGGTACTTGTATGTCTGTAAGATTACGATCTATTTCAGTTAACCGATTTTTTAACAGACTGTATACATTTAGTGTTTGCTGCCTCTTACTGCAAAAAACTATCCGAATCCATCGAAACTGAACAGTCCGAGAAAAATAGCTGGCGAAATATGGGGGAGGCCATGGTCCGCCTCTTGTTTCACCAGTCATTGGTTGTGTTAAAATATATGCATACAAAAAAAACATGGCCCGACAAAAAAGTGTGTGGGGGGAGGCTGAAGCCCACCCCCCCCCCCCCAAGCTCCCCGCTTCCACACCGCCCCTGTATGGTCGCGTACCATCCCTATTCTGGCGTATCTGCTTTATACCAGATGACTCATTATAGCGGATCCGCTCCTCAACAAACAACCGCTGTTACATCATCTGTCAAGAAAAACTACCGATTACTCTTTACATGTTATTGATTCTCTGGTGAACCACATAGTTACTCCACTACAAATGCTGCGGTTAGAAAAACAGAAAGTTGTTGGAACAAAGAATAATAAATAGAATGTGCAGGTGTTTTTCATATATAGGGGCTGTAGGGCTGTAGGATCGAATCATTACTGATTCGACTTGAAATTTTAAGTCGATTCCATTCAGCGACCAACGTTGAAAGGGTTAACCCTTTACCCAACGCAGACGATATTAAAATTTATTATTTTAAATATCATTTTTTTCAAATTTTTCAAAAAATGTCAACAAAACCATATCATGTGACCCCTCGTTGGAACGAGCTCGACGAGCTCGTTCCAACGAGGGGTCACATGATATGGTTTTGTTGAAAGTTTTTGAAAAAATAATATTTTTTCAACTGCTGAATTTGCATATTACGCGGGCGGAATGCGGGCGATTCGTTGGGTAAAAGGTTAAAGAGACAATAAGTCTCTAATTTGAACATCGACTCTCCGATCTTGTAAAAGAGCATGTAAAAACAAAGTATCGAAAGTGTTACCTATCAGGAAGAAACGATAACTTACTGAAATCTGTAATTAAAAAAAGTTTAATGCAGACGAATTTTCAGACAGGCACGACATAAATGAAGAAGTAAACGGAGTTGGCAGAAAGTTATCGAGGAATTCCCAACAAGCAAACAGAACAGCATGACATAATTTCTGAATACATGTAGAAATAAGTTTACCTTCGCTGTTATCAGAATGATTGACCGTCACGAACTACAGCTTCGCATTATCTGAGCCATAACTGGAGAATATTAGATCAACACTTTGTATTATTTAAATAAAATACATTTATGGCCGTACTTCCATTGAAAACCCATAGCACACGTAACGTCCAAATTGAACAATAATCAAACTGCACGGCCACAAGAGCTATAAATAGACCACATTTACACAAACTTCAGCCTTGCGCTTCCAAGAAAGCAAATTACGTCTTGCCGTATATTACAATTTTAATGTTGTAAATTTTCGTAAGTGATCGGTAAACTGGATCGGACTCAAAGAGAGTTGTACAGTCATTTTACCGATATCGAATCACTTTCAGACCATATCCGATTTCGTTTTGAAAATGTTCTCCACCAGTAACTTTTCTATGCTGTTTTAATTCAGAAAAGTATCCCAAATCATGTGATAAAAAATGGAAATTATTCTGAATGTTATATTTTATGCATGGGCGCAGATCTCTTCCAAAAAGTGGGGGGACGGGCAGATGCCGAAGGCATCTGCAGCGAGTGCCGCAGGCACGAGCCGGCAGAGGGGGGGTTTGGGGGGTTTGCAATTTTTAAATTGCGCTTTCAAATGGTGCATTCTGGTGGCCTCTGGGGTATAATTTCTCTTAATTATTTAATAGAAAAAAATATGTTTTTCAACAGCCTGTTGTAATTTTGTCAAAATGCTTAACCATAATTGTTCCCGCTTTACCGAGCGTTCCCTATTAGATTAACACAATTCAACCGTGCGGTGGATTAGCATAAGGGCCCAACAGATGGAGCGACGACGTATGTGTCGGGCCCGTTAATGGATTAACAGATCCAATAACAGCCCGACACATACGTCATCAACAAGTCGCGTGAATTGAATGAATTCGATCGATAAATTTCGTTTTCAAAATGTAAACAAAACAGACGATACTGTCTTGCACATTTTCACGAGCTCAGTACCGGCCTATTACTCTCTCTGCATAAGAATTCTGTCTGCAACATTGATATTCCGATATCAAATAGTTATGCTGCTTATGCATTCGTGCAACCCACAGCTGTGTCTGGCTGAGTAACAACTTATTTGAAGGCGCAGTGTTGAACAACTGTTCGTTGAACGTTACGTCAGTCCAAACATGGACCCACAGACATAGTCCGTAATATAATTTTTGTGGTTGATACGGCTACAGTACAGGCCGTACCAACCCCAAAATTATATTACGAACTGTGGGTCCAAGTTTGGACTAGTTGAACGTGTATCAGAAGTGAATCTCGCATTAAAATTGATGAGAGGGTGCAGCAGTGGGGGAGCATAGTGGGGGACATGTCATACCATGTCCCCCCAGTGGTGGGGGGGGGGGGGGACATGGCATACCATGTCCCCCCTTGATGAGATCTGGGGGGGACACGTCCCCCCCGTCCCCCCCATGATCTGCGCCCATGATTTTATGGATAAGGAAATCGTTGGACCTACCCGTTTTACCATTTTCGAACCAATTTATGATGAATCACCACAAATCTTTTCGTAAATTGAACTTAATTGCTGAATTGTTTTGTTTTAAATGCCATAGTTTGAAACACGGTTATGTTCTTTCACATACTGAGTGAAATGGTTGGCCAGTTTTCTCTTCCGTGCGTTGGATAACATGGATTTCAACTTTTTTTTTTTTTGGGGGGGGGGGGGGGTTAAAACGAAATTAGGCGACAACAATGAGCGTTACTGATGTTCCAAGGACTAAATATTCGTGTAACCAGTACTAACCACTGGGAACGGATTAGGACATTAAATATTTCGTTTCTGGTGCAACAGGAGGCACATCTGCCTGCTTATTCTGAATATTTTGTGTCGATGAGCCCCGGTGACCCGTTGGGGGTGGGGGGGGGGGGGGGTGCATCCTCAACTTTCATCCATGATTATCTAGTTGAAATAATAAGTAACAAGTAAATAAACATTTACAAATACCGTTCACACTTTAGCTATGAAAAAATATATCTAATATTGTAATATTGCTACAAATTCCTGGAGAATGCCACAAGGCATTCTGCTAGAATTTGGACCAAAATAGGCATACTGTTAATCAATAAAAGGCTCTTCCAAGTCGAATAGGCTTCTACGACCTGCTGGTCCAACTTGGCAATGGGAACATTTGCATGGGCTGTGCTAGGAAGGATGAATATGGAGGAAAGGTGGCGGGGCACGTGCCCCCCCCCCCCTGGTTCCTAGCCCCTGGTGCCTTCTATCTCTGAACACCTGTATACACAGGGTGGTGGTATCAACGAGCCACTCATATGTTGAGGCATGCTTAAAACTCCACATATGGTGACAAATCAACCAATATTTTTCTAGATTGTGAGAGCAAAGGAATGAGTAATTTAAAATTCGAAATCTGCTGCCGCGTGGTAGCAGATTTCAAATTTTAATTAGCTCACCCCTCTTCACATCTTAGGAACTTTCCCTAACAGTAATTTTGTATGTGGATGGAATAAACCCCTCAAAATTTCCAGGAGTGAAACATCAGAGTGCAGTGGGTGAAACATTTTAATGTAATTATGTCTCCTTGATGCCTCACTCAACTCCTTGGAGCCTCAGCTAAGGCGAGGGCAGGGGGGGGGGGGGATGAACAGGCAGGCAGCAAAGATGTAGAACCATTGCCAACTCATCTACAGCAGTGTGAACAAATAAAATGATGCAGTAAATTGAATTTAGGGGAAAGATGCCCTAAAAGAATCCCTGGGTCAGGAGACATGTAATTTAATTTTTGTACCATGGCCAGTCTCCCATAACTCTCTCTCTCTCTCTCTCTCTCTCTCTCTCTCTCTCTCTCTCTCTCTCTCTGTGTTGTGTGTGGGTGTGTGTGTGGAGGGAAGGGGGCAAAATTGCAGGAAACAATGTTATTCCTCCAGACACCACCCAAAAAGAAAAAAAAATGACAAAAAGTCCCCACAAACTGCTTCCACCACCCTGACGGCAGTGATCGGTTTGACTTAAGAGCATCCCAGTCTGGCGTGTGTGTGTGTGGGGGGGGGGGGGGATGCCCAGGTCACGCTACCACTAATTTTAAATGTGACCATATAATATTGACCAAGATAAGTGGCGTTTTGCCTATGACCCCCCAACTCTTCCCTTGATCACAAGTGGAAAGGTGGTGGCACAGGTAATAGCAGGGTAACTTGATCACATTCAAAAAAGTTTGGGGTTGTGCGGCCTGGGAATCACTCAAATCTCCACCCTATCCTCCCACTCCACCATTTACACAATTATTCTTCACCTTATGGAATTCTGCCATTGCGTTCAACCCCCACCCCACCCCACGTAATTTGTCAGTTTGACAGATCTGTTGCAAACACTGACACATACTCCACAGATTCTCCCAGATACAGTTCACGTCTCTTTGATTAACGCAGTTGTTCTAGTTGACCGAGAAAAGTTCGGAAAAAACAATCAATCTCGATACGAGTTATTTCTTATTGATTAAGTGTGGATCTTGCCGATTCGAAATAGGTAAAAATACACGCAAGCAAAACTAAATTCATCGTGAAAAATAGAATGCAGATAAATATGTACTTTTCCTCCTGCCAAATGTTGAATGAAATGGCGATGCTTTCAGCCGAAAAGTAAGTCTCGGTCCGATGGAATGACCCTGTTGTCGAAGAGTGAAAAAAATAGAACGGGGAATTCCCATACACGAAATTTGGAAACTAGACAGGGTTCTAATGATTTCCAACTAAATAACATAATATGCAGATGCCAGATAACACTGTAACTTTATCATTTAAAGGGAAAATATTAATGAAACTTTTGATTCAAAGTTTTGTTACTTTGTGTTACCTTTCGATTTTTGCGACGTGATTAAAGTTGAAGTGACTCGCATTTGGTAAAGATTCGATATCGGTAAAATGACTGTTTGCCGTTTTTGAAAAGGTCTATAAATTCTCGCCTTTAAATTAGTCAAAGTAATCGGAACGGGAGCTTTCATACATATGGTGCATGCTATATAAGGGTATTTTTGCATAATGAAAATTATGGGTTCATCAATTGGTCAACTAATTTTTATATTTTAACCCCATTAATTCCTACCATTATAAACGCCAATGTGTGGTTTTTTACCCGCGGCATAAAAACATTGGTACTGTTTGTTTATGGAGATTTCGTCTGAGAGGCTGAAATTTGTTTTGAGTCTCCATTATTTTTGAGGAATGGAGAGTTGACGTTAGTAATTGTTAAAATTGACTGGTGTGACGCTTAGGTGTATTTTAAGTAGGTGAAAATCCTCATAACTCTCCATTCCTTAAAAATAATGGGCCTCGACCCTTTCGGGGTCTCGGCTCCATTATTTTTAAGGAATGGAGAGTTACTGGGACTTTCTCCTCTACTTAACGAATCTGTCAACAGCCAGTGTCATGTCGTGTTGGGCAGTTTTACGGATGGAGGAAGCAGGAGTACTCGGAGAGAACCAAGGAGCATCAACAGGGGCGGCGGAAGCTCGATAAAAGTGGAGGGGCACAAATTTACAATGCCACCATGGTTCGATCCAATGTGAGAAAGGTTATAATCATAATTATATCGGTAAATGTACCATGACTCGCTATAGTCTCTCGTTTAGATGAATATGCCGTTGTGTGGTCACTGTCCTGCCCGTGTTTTCTACTTCAACCATCTTCCAACCTGAAGGCCAGCTTTCGGGTTGGAAGATAATTGAAGTAGAAGAAACGGATCGAAGCGGTCGAAAGTGGGATTCTTTGACTAAATATTGTTTGGATTTGCAAATAATGTTACAGAAATGCCTGTATATTGACACATTTGAATGCGCCGATTTTAGCTCATTGTGTAACTGTGAAACATATATGTAGACAAAAGTGGAGGCCCACGTGCCCCCTGGCTCCCCGCCGCCTCTGGGCTTCGGCGAGTAACTGTCAGACTCTCCAACTTACTAATTCGGCAGAGAGTCAGAAGTGGTTGAAGGCAAGTGCACCATCGACGTGCGAAACGCCTCAGTCCACAGAGCCGCTGTGCTCCCCCCCCCCCCCCTTCCGGGCAATCGGGTTTAAGTGTCTTTCACAAGGACACAACACGAATGACAAGGGACAGGATGGAACCGTCGATCTTTCGGTTTAAAGCCCAATGCTCTAACCAATATGCCCCACCGCACTTACAGATCCTCTAATTTTAAACCTTTGAACACGAGGGGTCGCTTTTCCGGCCCAGGAATTTGATACATCATAATTGCATTATGTAGGGTGGCTGCTTAGTAAATGTGTAGAGTAGACCAATCAATATTTTCAACGTGCAGCTCAGAGGCTGCACGTTGAAAATATTGATTGGTCTACCTCAAATAATGAATATGGACTCTTCCAATTGCTGCCATTGAACTGACATGGAAGATACTACCAGCGTTTAAAGGCTTGAGTTGATTTTATCGAACCATCGGTTACGCATTCATAATCGACTCACATTTTCGAAACGTAATTAGCCTGGAGACACTTCACTCGGTTTTTTCCTACTTATCGGTCTTTGTGGGAACTAACTGACTCAAAATGCGTTGGCCTTTCCGGCCGCCGGGGGCAAAATTGGTACACACACACAATCGGTTTCATAAACCCCATCGACTGAAACATATAGTATGGCTCACTGAAGCAATCGAATGTCTGTTGTGCCTATTCACACTCTAAAATCAGTTGGGTTAAAATTCGACGCAAGTCAACTGGGTTGAGTGAATATGAACCCAGTTGGGTTCATACAGGGGCGGACTGGGTCAAGAAAGGTTTCCGGGAAATGTATCAAAGGGCCCCAGACCCGGAGAAAATTTTGAACTGAGCGAACGCGGCTTCATTGCATCTGAGCGATCAATGGCGGCCCACATAGGAGACATTTCTATGGCATTTTTCTGTCATCTTCATCGATCATTCGACAAAAATGGTTCTACCCGAAGAGGGCGGTTCCATCTGGAAGACCATAGTTCGACACAATCGGAAAAAAATTATATTTTTGAAATGGAAGGAACGTTCATTCCTTTCATCTGAGTGGTCAATGGCACGTTAGTCTGCTGGTATATCGAAATATCCTCTACGTGGCGGACGACATAGAGAACATTTCGATATACCGGCATTGTATGCAATCAGAACTATTTCGCCTTTTGGTTATTCTCAAGAAGTTTCTCGTTCCAAGAGGTGTTGGGCTGCATCAATTTTAGGGGTCCGATGGCGGACCCAGTGGGGTCTCACCGGACATTTTCCCACTGAACCATACGACCAGTCCGCCTCTGGGTTCATATTCACCCAACCCATTTGATTTGGTTTAATTTTTAACCCAACTGATTTAAGCGTGCAGTAGCTCACGTTTCATGGAAGTAATCGCCCTACCAGCGAAAGCAATCCACATAATTGGCATACAGTCATCCTTGTGGATCCATTTCTCGAGCAAATGTTCAAGTTCAAAATAAACAAAAGAGTTCCTCGCGGCATGAAGGTCCACAATTTACTTAATGGAATGAACAGATAGGTCATATCCACCCAAGGTAACACATTCTCATTATTTTTCAAAAACACAGCGTATCATCTATTCGCACAGTCTAACACAGTTGGTTCCAGTGAGAGGCCTCGAAATACCAAACTGTTTTTTTAGTTTTCCAAACAATATTGGCAGTGAGCCCTAGATGTGTTAGCTAGAGAATTATCTTACTGAAATTTTCAGGATATCCAAGTGAATGCCATACGTGTACTTTTAAATCAGTTTGGTTAAAAATTAACCCAAATTAATTGGGTACAGCGAACCCAACGAGGTTCATATTCACTCAACCCCGTTCATTTGGGTTAATTTTCAACCCAACAAATTTTAGAGTGCATTTTCAGAAGAAACTGGATGTAATCATAAGAAAATAATAATTTACCTGATTTTCTTTCGTGTATTTAACCCTTTGAATCGGTAAGGCCAGTTTTTCGGTCCAAGGCATAATTTCGTCCCATTTTTGTCTGATTATAAGAGGTCAACACACGGGGCATTGGTGATAAAATAATAACTGCAGTGTGCAGCCAGAGGGCTGAAGACTGCAGTTATTATTTTATCCTCAATGTATATTGATATTGGACTAACCCGTCTACATGAAAGTGTTCACAAAGGCGATACCATTGCAGAAAACGGGGGTGTATATGGTTACTAAGTAATCCAGGAAAAGTCAGGTGTTGACTGCAAGTACACCTGATCGTTTTGAAAATAAATACTGACTCTAGGGAACCACGGCTTACTTTTTGTTGATATTCTAACATTGTATTTACTGTATTCATGCATTTACGTAGGAACTTGGGGGAAGGGAGGGGATAAGGATGGCATTCCCCCCCCCCCGAAAAAAAACCTTCTAAAAATTATCGACCCATGGTACAGATTCCAATTGATAATAAAACGAAGCGCGCCCCATCAGAATTGGAGGTCTTGCCAATAGCACACAGTCTGTGTGGGACTTCACATCACCTCAGGTCCACATGTGCTCAGAGAGCCGGGGTAGACCTGACGTGGTGTGAAGTTTAACCCTTTATCTAACATGAAAAGCAGACATTTGCAAAAAAAATTCTTGAATAACTTATTGTTTTTCATTTTTTGTCTCAAAAACATAGATTATGACCCCTCGTTGGAACGAGCTCATCACGATTATTTTGTGTGTGAGAATTTTGTAAAATGGATATAAAAAACATACATAAGGCATACTGGCACAAGGTTTATTTAAAAGAAATAGTCATTGTTGGGATGCATTTTTTGCACTGCCGAACGCCGAGTTGATTCATGTGATCCGAAGGTGCGTACAAGCCAGAAAATAAGCAGACTGTCATCTGCAAAATCAGGTCCCCAGAGGGTGAATTTAGTGATGCTACCCTGCACAGCAGGGTAGCATCACTAAATTTACCCTCTGTGAACCTCGATATGAATCAGGGTCTCAAAACTAAACAGAAAAAGATATCCAGAGGATAAATTGGCCCACTGTATGGGATAGCATCATCAAAGTCACCCTCTGGGGACCTCATTCTGCAAATATCAGACCGCTTAATTTCATTCCTGGCTGCGTAACAGGGAACAACTACGTCACGTTCGGGTAACCACCTTGCAGCACCTGACAATTTCGGGCATTAAGCAGCACAGGTTATCTATCCCATTCATCGTAATTTAAACATACTCTCTCTTCGTGGGATGCATATCGTCACAGTCTGCAGGTAAAAAATATTGTCTAATACCCACATGATGATATCCAGGCCTCACGGAAACGAATACGTTGTGTCCCAATTGTACTTCTAATTCTTCTTTGAAGCCGTCTATAATACGATTGACGGTAACGGTAATGTCTCATTTTCACACAATACCTTCCATCTCATCGGTGGAAGACCAACCCCTCGCTGTGTGGGTATCCTCCATCTTCCCATTTGCGTATATCAAGTAATTACTTTCGAGGCTTTGCCTGAATCGATCTGTGCGGACCATTTTCAAATTTCCAAATGAGAAGTGATTCACGTTTCGTTGGTATTTATATCACGGAGACACGGACGTTACGAAACATCCAAGACTACCGGAAACAGTCCTTCCTACGTGACGTCGTGGGCTTTTATAGGAAACATCAAACGCATTCGTGACGCAGTGGGTTGTTATAAGAAACATTCCTTCCCACGCGTTCGTGATGTCGAGGGCTATTATAGGAAACATTCCTTCCCACACTTTCATGACATCGAGGGTTATTATAGGAAACATTCCTTTCCACGCGTTCGTGACATCGAGGGCTGTTATAGGAAACATTCCTTCCCACGCGTTCGTGATGTCGAGGGCTATTATAGGAAACATTCCTTTCCACGCGTTCGTGACATCGAGGGCTGTTATAGGAAACATTCCTTCCCATGCATTTGTGACGTCGCGAGCTATTATAGGAAACACCCCACGCATACGTGACATGTAGAACTATTATAGGAAACATCCCACCCCACAGGTGACAGAAAGAGTTATTATAGGAAACATCCCACGCGTACATGATGTCAGGCATTCCTACACCAATGATGTAACACGGGGAGCCCGTATTCTGGTGACGGGATGGGGTGTGACGTCAGAAACGTGCGGGTCTAAAGTTCAAGGTCGAAGTCGTCATGCGAGGGTGTGTGCGTGTGTCTCTTAAGTCCAGTTATCAAATCTAGTTCGAAGTTAAGCAACGTCGAGCGCGGTTAGTAGTTGGATGGGTGACCATTTCAGCGATTGATTCGCGCTCCCGCGTTGTGTCCTTGGGCAAGACACTTAACCCCGATTGCATACTTGGGGGCACGATGACGCTGTGTACTAAGGCATACTGCACGTCGATGGTGCGCATGTCTTCAACCAATCTAACCCTGCCTGTGCCGCGGTGCAGAGTTCAGAGTTACGATGTTGGGGAGCTGGCAGCTGCTCGTCGTTGCTCGGTGGTTCTCTCCGGGTACTCCGGCTTCCTCCACCCGTAAAACTGTCACCGACATGATATGACCCTGGCTGTTAAAATGTCGTTAAAGCCTAATAAATAAATATCAAATCTAGTTTCGCGTACATGGTTACGTTACTAACAAGAACGAGTCGATATCAACTCAAATCTATACGAAAATACCCCGGATGGTAAAAGTGTTACGGGTGAACTCCCCATTCCTTGGTTATACCCCTGCACCAACCACGTGCTCACTCCCGAATCTGAGTCTTATAATATAACACAGGCGCCATTGCATAGCGAAACAAAACAAAAAGTGCGGGTACAAAGTGGGTTTTGGTAACAGAAGATGGCAACAAAGATCTGAAGCACGTTGGGTGTACTTCTAAATATGACCCTTTGGTCGTTATCCCGTTTCTCGTGTCCCATTGGGGAAATGATGGGTTTGTTTCGACCGAAAGACCGTCTGTTAGGGCTGTAAGAGCGTTTGCACATTCCGTCCCGGGGCGATGCGCCTGCACTTTCCAACCGACACCTCTCCAATACACCCCTCCACGCACTCATCTTCCACATCTAATTTCAACCACGAATGCATATATGAGACGGATATTTCAGGAAGCGTATTAAGGAACGATTTCTCCCAATCCCACTGCATGTGACCAGTCACTGCTCAACATCTGTTGGAGAAAATATAAAATTGTATTCCAGCAGTATTGGCACAGGTGCTCGGCACAAGCTGAGAAGTCGGAAAAATGACATTTGTTAACTTTTTTTGATAGATCCTCTTCGCCACCATAGTAGATATATAAACAAGCACCGGTAACATCCGAGAGCAAGGCGGGGGTGTCAAAAAGGGCCCTCGACTGTGGGTATGAGTTAAGACCGGGAGTTTACAACATATCATACATTGTAATGTGACACTCAACATAGTATTGACAGTATATGTACATTGTACTGACATTATGTTATTAGTTACACAGTTTGTTGGTGGCCTAATATGGTATATATGGTGTCAGTTAATTTTATATTGGACGAGAGCGAAGCGAAGCTCGAGCCCAATATGGAATTATCTGACACCATATATACCATATTAGGCCACCAACAAACTGTGTAACGAATATATCTTACCGACTGCTGCATCGATGCACAGAACTAATAACAACAGCGATCAAAATTAAATGAGAGAATTCTCACAATGTGTTCACGTGTCTTTGCCTTGTTACAATTTATGGGAGAGTGCCTACACTCCCCCATAAATTGTAATAAGACAAATTCATACATACCACACAGTTTCATTTCGAAGGTAACATGACACACATCCACAAAATATGAAGCCTTTTAAGTTGCCTAACCTGCACTTCAGACCAAATATGGGCTTCCAACACTCAATCTTTCAACATGAAACGTTTATCGGCTGTCGCCATTTTGAATAATCAATGAACAAAGGGGAGATTACCCATAGCTGTCAGCGTATATTGATGTTGACAGGCAGTATATAGTTTTATATGCAGTCTGCATGTGACGTCTTTGAACCAATGAAATTCCCAGATACTTGTAGGAGGTAAGATATATATCTATCGTCCCTTGAGAGAAACAAGATGCCCACTGAGAGGAGCAAGGTGCCATCTGCAATGCTTTAGCATTGCAGATGGTACCTTGTCCTTCTCGGGGAATGATATAAAGCCTAAGAATTCACCCCGCCGATTGTATAGTTTCTTTGTTTGGTGATTATCGGCCAAACCCCGTCCTTATACCTCGTAACCCTCACACCTCCCAAACCACCACCACCCTCACCCTTACCCCCACTGGCATTAGCAAATGCAAAATACGGAAGAAACGAAAACTCTCGAGTTTTTCTGTTGCAGTTCTTCGAAACAAGAGTCTTCTCCAACAGTGTGTTTTTTTTTGCCCTTCTTGCTGCCCTGCCCCCCCCCCCCCCCCCCCACACACAGCCTCGCTTCCATTTCCACTTGTGTATAAATAATATATTTATGTTGGACCAGCTTTTAAACACAGGAGTCTCAATTAATGGGAGTTCCGTGGGGGTAGAACTGCTTCAGCATGCGCAATTTGGAGTGTTTAATATTACATATATTTATCTATTGAGGGAGACGCAGGGGGGGGGGGGGGGGGGGGCTCAATCAATAAATTCGGCAAGACGTGTGTTTAAGGTTACAATAAACTAAATGGAGACAAAAGCGCCCCCTAACGGATTTTACCTCAACATTTAATGGAGCATAAAATGAAGGCGATCAGCTGATTGGGGCAATATTTATTGATATTGAAATCTTCAAAAAAATGTCACAGTGTCTATTTTAGAAAAGACTGAACTATTTGCAATGGCTATCCTTTCAAAATTGTGAGAGTTGAAAAATAAGGGAAGGGGGACAAGTAAAGTATGCCTTTTCAATGGAGTGTGAAACTGGACGGTAGTTGGGGAATCGACAAATTTGAACACAAAAAACACTCGGTGACATACATTTTTTTCCTGTTCATTTTTTTAATGAGATGGTATACTAAGTGGATTCAGAAATGCTTTCCCCCAAATGACCTTGGTGAGCTTAGGAGACAGGAAAATGTTAACACTGTCGCTAATGCAAATCTTTTATTGTATTGCAACCTTAAAGTGCATGATGAAAGCATTTATTAACAGTCAAACCCGGAGCCGTTGGTTGAGTAACAGGCACTCGACGTATAAACAGATTTTATCAATTTTAATAAAATATATATTATATTATCAATACTAAAAACTCTCATGTTTTTTTAGTATTGATAATATAATATATATTTTATTAAAAAATTGATAAAATCAGATAATAAAATAATAGATGGAGTGCCTGTGGATTGAGTCACCAATGGTATTTGCTATATAATTTGAGTTAATCTATTGTCGTTTCTGGTTGCTGTGACAAGCGTTCTATGGTATAAGGGAGGTAACTCGAAATGCCACCCATCGAAAACAATGCGAAGCACCGTCTCATCCGCCAGTGAATAGAAACAGAGAGGCTGCGAAAGAGTGCTTTCAACGCAGACTCATCGATAATCAGCTTTATTCAATTCAAGCAAGTTGTAGCTTGTCCCAGTTTGAGATTATCAGTACGTTGATAAAACATACGTGTCGACTGCTCAACCGACAAAGAGTGCATCGATAAACCCACACTGCTGACATGACCAGACGGAAGAAATGAGTGTGTTTACATGCATGTATTGTTTTCTGTTTTCGAGTATATTTATTTCGAATGGCTTGACGTCGGAGAATGACGATCTGCAGGCTTCGTTGTCCGAAGAGGGTCACTGCGAAGCACAAGGGGATGATGATTCCTGTGCAGCAAATAATAAATTTCCAGTATTCAACACAGTTCACCACTTGGATGACTTTAAATTGGTAAGATTGCACGATATTGGTGTTGGAAACTCAAGGATTGTACATCTTCCGGGTGGAGTCGACCGGGAATTGAAAGTGGTGAATTCCAAACCACTTGTGTTTGAGATAGAAAATTTTCTCACTGATGAAGAATGTGCCTACTTTATTGACGTAGCGAAAAGCAAAGGACTACGATCGAGCGAAACAGCCGCCACAGAAAATAATAACAATCGATTTGTTTTGATGGACGTTAATCGTGACGGAAATCTAGACGCGAATGAGTTAAGACTCACAATAGAAAACTCTTTAGACGTGTATCTCGACAGTGAGGATGTCGAATCTCTGATTGAAGAGATGAGTTTGGACCCTAATAAAGACGGTTTGATCAGCAACGCAGAATTGATGGCCGGTCTTTCTCCCCAAGATCTTCAAAGGTACACTGACGAATTGTTAAAGCATCACCCTGAAAAACATTCTCGATTTAGTAAGCAAGTTTGGCTGTTTGCTGATACATCAAATGATGTAAAATTTCAAGAGCTCCAAGAAAAGGTATCGGTGGTGACTCAGCTTCCTGTAAATCTTTTTCGAATGGCTGATTTTCAGGTGGTGAGCTATGGAATAAATGGGCATTATAACGCTCATTGGGATTCCACTGCTGTGGACAAAACTCTCCCTTGTTGTACCCGTTTGAGAACACACCGCTGTAGAATATGTAGGTATATGACCATTCTGTTGTACTTGAACGACGTGGAAGAAGGTGGAGGCACGGCCTTTCCAATTGCAAATAATGCATCAATCGACTACCAATACTTGCGTCAGCAACAGATGGTCAATTTGTACAGGAAGTGCAGTGACGCTAACCTAGTTGTTAGTCCTTCAAAGGGAAAAGTAATTATCTGGTATAATCATTTTATAGATGAAGATAGCGGATGGCTGGGGCACATGGATAATTTCACTCTGCACGGCGGTTGCGCTGTGAACAAGGGTGAAAAGTGGATAGCAAACTTCTGGGTTAAAGTTACTGACAATAGAGAAATGGACATCCAAAAAATGAAGTCATTCTCATAGTTTGTGTCTTAAGGACAAATAATCTAAATTTTGTGCTTTTGACGCCCAGCTTATCTCTTCAAGAAAAATATTATATTGGGGATGTACCCACGATTTTCAAAGATGGGGAACACTTTTTAGATATCTTGTGAAACGTGCCTGCAGGGACCAGACTTTGGCTAAACTGTAGCTGTCAGGAAAATTCCGAGCTGCTCAAGCCTTAGGCATCACTTTTTAACCATGTTTTTTAGCAGAGTTGGCGGAAGTTCGATAAAAGTGGAGGGGCACAAATTTTCAAGGCTATGATGGTGGTTCGGCCTAGTGGGAGAAAAGTTACAATCCAATATCGGTAAATGGACCATGACGCATTGTACTAGACTCTCGTTCAGATAAGCACACGGCGATGTGGCCACTGTCTGTTCTGCCTTGTCCAGTTCTTCCATTTCAACTATGAAATAGAAGAAACGGACCGAAGGTGGAATTCTTTGGTTAAATGTTGTTTGGATTTTCAAATAATATATTACACAAATGCCTGTAAATTGACAGGTTTGCATGCGCCCATTTTACCTCATCGTGTAACAGCGCTACATCCCCGTGAAAAAAAACGTGGAGGGGAATGTGTCCGCTGCCCCCCCCCCCCCCCCCCCGGCACCACCGTCTCTGTTTTTTAGACAAGCTGCGCACCATTTACTCTTCGAGGTGTCATTGAATGGCTTTACTGTTGTGTTTTAACTCCCGTACTCTGCAAAAATTAGGGTAGATGTTTCCGTTACTTCTACCGTAAATGTTATGAAAATAATAGTTTTCAATAGTTCAGCGATCTGAACGTAGTGGCCACCCCCCCCCCCCCCTCCCCCACCTGTACAGTAGGTGGTTGGCCGCTACATTCAGATCGCTGAACTACTGTTTTTATGTGCAGTGAAACAGATTTTATTCAGAACGAATACAATCGACTATTTTATTCCAGTGTTTTTGTAAAATGACATCGTCACTTTCGAAAGTACTTTTGTTTCAGAAGAGCCAGTTTAATTAATATCTTTAACCTGCAGCTATACGGCTGCAGATTATATATATCTATTGGTCTCCTCTGTATGGCAAACAACTGTCCCGGGAGCCTGATTTTTGGTGTTTTA
This sequence comes from Pictodentalium vernedei, assembly GCA_031216915.1. NCBI lineage: Eukaryota > Metazoa > Mollusca > Scaphopoda > Dentaliida > Dentaliidae > Pictodentalium > Pictodentalium vernedei. The sequence goes on from CM062289.1 coordinate 152,849,352, forward strand.
AAAATCTGAAAGTCATGGGAAGGCTTTTAGTGCGGGTCTCCGATGCTGGTGGAGATGGAAAGAATACGTAGTTGCTTTACCGACCAGGTTCCATTCATATAAAAAAAACTATTTGTTACAGTTTGTTGGTGTTCCATCGTCCTTTCCTGCATCATGGTGGTCACGATTATCTTTGGAGAAAAAATGCACGATACACATAGAAATACAGATAGTAAATTACCCAAATTGTAAGGAAATAATTGAGTAGATATTGTCAAGAAAATGTAGAATACTTCTCCTCGCACTAATTTAACCCTTTACCTAACACGAAAAGCACACGACACTTGCAAATAAAATTCTTGAATAACTAATTCTTTCATTGTTTGCGTCAAAAACATGGCGTATGACCCCGTTCCAATGAGTGGACATAAGCTATGTTTTTGTGATAAAAAATGAAAAAATAATGAAAATTGGATAGTAATTTTTGTGAATAGCGCTGGCCGGTTTTGGCCGTTACGTTGGATAAAGGGTTAAAACGATTTTCTGGGGGAGGACCCCCAGGCCTCCGCTTACCACTTCACACCTTCAACAGCCTTCCCGTATAAGGAAGAGAAAGCGACTTTTAGTGTCCCGGTTTTGCTCCAAGATCAAATAAAATATAGGTCGGTATACTGTTAAGTAGTTTGATGCCGTATTTGTACCGAAAATTTATTGGATAATTACCGGCAGCTGGTTTCCGGGATTTTCACCGTATTTTAGAGGACGTGACAACCGTTACTTATTTCCAGTTCCTTATTCGAAATTGGCTATCCACCGATTTGATCGGTTAATAGCGAATGTTGAATAAGGAACTGGGAATAAGTAACGGTTGTCACGTCCGTGTATTTTTAATGTTTTTCTACAGCGTATATAGATCTGGGGCCTACGGGGGTCAATAGAGTGTTTCAGTTCAGTCAACGCAAGGCGAGTGAAAAATAGCACGCCCATTCAAATTTATTGAGATGCGCTGTAACGAGAGCTAAAATTTTAACTCGCCCCACCATAACGGAAATTTTGATAGCCTAGTTTCGGGTTACAGGTACTCGACATGTACCAAAGATTATGAAAAATGGCGTATTTGAAGATTTTTGATAAATTATGTATTTTATGTATGTATGTACCTGTGGTTTGGGTGTGTAATACACCCCCCCCCCCCCCCCCCCCCCCCCCCCCCCCAGAAATGAAGCGCTGATCAATAGGCAGTTTAACCAACTGATACAATTTTGAAAATCAAAAATAGCTCAAAAAACATTTTTCAGTGAGGAGCTTGGCTGGGTTAAATAAAAAAAAATATTTTTCTGTCGATATTGCCTGCATAAAGATATTTTGTCTCCTCTACTTTATTTTAAAGGCAACGGAAAAATATTTTCCATCCGCCTCATTTCATCTCGTGTTGGGTCTAGAGTGTTTATCCCCTATAGGTGAAGGCCCAGGGTCGTTCTTTAGGACAAAGCTAACCTTTCAGTCCAATTGAAGCACCGAGTAGGCCCATCTTGTTTTGGGTAATACTTCTTTTCAGAAGCCTAAGTATCCAGAATGCGAAGCCAAAACGTAAGCAAAATGACCCAAGAAGTATCAGGATGAAAGTACATGAACCAAGTTTGGTATCCCAGGCATTTTCCATGAAATGTGGAGAGGGTGTGAGCCCCCCCTCCCCCCCCCCCCCCCAATCCTACAGCAGCTACGCCATTGTTTTCGACCTATATTTGTCATACATAACTTTATTTCTCACAGCGCTGTTGCTTGATATTAGTCTTTATTTCCAAGTTAAACAAAATACTGCATTTTGATTGGCTGGGAGGTACGTTTGTAACTTGCAATCCAGAGTAGCTTTTTTTACACCGTGGTTTACCACGGTGTAAAAACAAGAACACACAATAGCAGGCTATATGGCTAAAAAGTGTCTATTTTTAATTATTAATTCATACCTTCTGGTCGGTTATGTTAGAACAAAAATACAAATACAGGAAATTTAATATTTATGTGCAATAAAATATTACAAATATAGATGTCATTGGAACTGTCTCACTGAGCCAGTTCCAATGACATCCATATTTGTATGCTTTTATTAAGACACTTATAAAGTACAAATTTTCTGCCAGTTTTGTCCCACAATTTAGGTTGAAACATTAAGTACACCAAAATTCTTAGAAATAAATCCGTTATCCTTGTGTTTTCCAAGAGGTTTGGGAATTTACACCGGTCTGGGAACTCATACACCCTTCGGCTTCGCCTCTTATAAGACCATACAGATATGGATATTTTTAGAATCGTTCATTGAGCCGGTTCTAATGATATCCATATCGGTATAGTTTTATTGAAAAATTGTGAGGAATGTTTTTGAAAAATGTACAATTTTAATTTATTTTTTTTTTAAAAAGGTGTTTTAAGTAAAGGGTTCAGTGTCACAAATGACTCAACTTACTGCCTTCTATACGTGGGAGGTAGTAAGCGCAGTCATTTATGTTTTTAGTGTTTTTAATTCGAGGTTTTTAAATCATTACTCATTTTAAATTTCAAGTGGAGCCCTGGTAAGGCTAATAAATATTTTTGTTGGAATCACATGTGCTTGAAGTAAAAGCCAGTAATTTAATTTTTAATAGTTTTTCGTGTCCTATAGTTCCTGCAATGGCAATGAACAAGAAGATTCCTTGATATTTTCATTCTAGATCTGGATAGATCACAAGATAGAAATTCTCTTGTTGCTGAATAGTACAGTGCACACACACCTCCGTGCAACCGAAAAAGTCAGCATATTGTTATCATATGTACGTCTGAAACTGTTCACAGAATTATCTTTGCTCTGGCTAAGTCGGAACCTACTAAAAACATTGAGTAGTAATTTGAATAATCAAATACTGAATCAAACAGAACACCCTAAAGATAGCTTATCTTTAACCCTTTACCCAACGTAACGGCCAAAACCGTCCAGCGCTATTCTCAAAAATCGCCAATTAATTGTCATTATTCTTTTCATTTTTTGTCTCAAAAACATAGGTTATGACCCCTCTTTGGAACGAGCTCGTTCCAATGAGGGGTCATAACCTATGTTTTTGAGACAAAAAATGAAAAAAATTAGTTATTCAAGAATTTTATTTGCAAGTGTCGTCTGCTTTTCATGTTAGGTAAAGGGATATGGTATTGTGTATGATAATCACAATTTCTGATGTGTTTCAGTTTGGATGATTCAGTATATCATTACACATTATATTCAGTATCAGATGAGCCAAGATAACTATTCAATAGTTGTATAACCCACGGTAAGTACTCCCTGATACCTTGAGTATCTTTTTTATTGGTTCTTTAATGGTGTGCTACTGATTTTCATGTAAAATGTTCCCAAAAATTGTACAAATTTATTTTTGCAAGCGCTCTGAAAAAAAATTATTTTGGCCTCCTTGACCACCCACCCACCCCGGCATCAGTGTCTGCAATTTTTTTTCCAGACCCCCCTCCCCACCACCCATCCGCGGTGACATGGCTCATTTATTGTATTGTATGCCAATATATAACATTCATCACAAGTAAGAGTTCAGTTGCAGTTTGGATTTCCAAACGTTACTCTGCTCCATATTACTGGGGAATCTCACGAGCTATTACTGTAATATTGTTCGGATATCCAGCAAGTTCAGTTGTTAAATGTTTGTAACTGTTAAGATATTTGGAATACCTGATTCGCTATTAAATTGTTATCATCTTTAATTTGTCTCCGAGTCATCAGTTGAACACTAGAATGCACAGCAGATACCGATGGTCATCTCCACGGTTATAAGATAAGATGCAAAACTCAACTCTGCCGTGGATTGAATTGACATGGGAAACGATGAAAGTGTCAATGACACTGCAGCTTAACTTGTCTGTGTGTTGTGTTTGATGAAAAGGATAATGTTCAATGTTTATGAAAGGATTATGAAATAAGACAAGAATTGTGATAATTGGGAATATGTTAATTTCTGTTCCCTGTACGCTATGTTTTCAATAAAAATAATATGAGGTGTAGAATTTACTAAAGAACTGAGGGGTAGGTTAATGTGGCCCTCACAGTTAATGTATGTGGCCCTCACAGTTAATGTATGTCAACAAAATTTACCAAGTTACAGTGAAATTATACTAAAACGAGTTATTCTATCAAGATACAATGAAATTCCTTCATAAATACGGCCTGTAGACTGTGCTAAAGGTTTTCGGGCTTCGGGCCTGTGTATCCATCACGGTTGACCGATCGCAACCAAAAGGGGACGTCCTCATCTAGACATTATACCGAGTCATTCTACCAAGTTACAATGAAATCCCTTCATAACTACGACCTGTAGTCTGTGCTAAAGTTTTTCGGGTTTTGGGCTCGGGCAGCCGTCATGGTTGAATGATCAAAACGACCAAAGGGAGGCGTTCTCATCTTGGCATTATCTGGAGTCATCCTACCAAGCTACAATGAAATCCCTTCATAAATACATGTAGACTGTGCTAAAGGTTGTCGGGCCCCTGTAGCCGTGACAGTAGACCAGTTGCGACCAAAAGGGGAAGTTCTCATCTAGACATTGTATGGAGTCATCCTACCAAGTTACAATGAAATCCCTCAATAAATACGACCTGTAGACTGTGCTAAAGGTTTTCGGGTTTTAGGCTCGGGCAGCCGTCACGGCTGAATGATCGCGACCAAAAGGGTACATTCTCATCTAGACATTATATGGAGACAACCCACCAAGTTACAGTGAAATCCCTCCATATTAAATATGACCTGCAGACTGTTTTTGGGTTTCGTGCTTGGGTAACCATCTACCAACAGTCCAAACTAATATGCAAAGTGTCTAAAGCACTGAATACATTATTTTCCACAAAACTCCTTTTATACATTCTATAACCTTCGAATCTTAGTAGCATGTAATTTGTATCTGTAACTTCCTGTCACGTGAACTTTAGTGCATATTCTTTATTGGTGGAGAAAGCTTACATAAGCTCCAGCTTGCGGCTGAATCCAATTTCCATACTTCGCAATCCTTTCACCATCTAATTTTGTAGCATACTTGTATGAAGTATCTTTCTTGAAATAAAACACTGTCACTACTACTAAAGAAAATTGTGAACAGACTCACAGACTAACAGACTTCCGCACGCGTGATGGCAATAGCTTATCTTGACTTTGTCAAGTTAAGCTAAAAATAGGAAACCGTCTGTAGACTGGAGAGACTACTATGTGTTATTCGTTATTACGTTTCGCTTTCATTTTTCATGTCCTGCCAGGGACGTGGCGACCCGGGCCAAAATGTTCTATAGTTGGAAATTCGGAGGGCAAGTTATGAGCAGTTGCAAATTCCATCTATCTGGATTTTAGAGCTTTGGTGATGCTGATGTCTCCTTTTCTTCCCAAAATCCCAACTCGGTTTCAAATCGGCAAAAATTCCAACTGTTAACTAACATTTACAACTACAGTGTACGCAATATCTAGCTTCATAAGTATGCATGATGTCAATCGGTACGAGATTTCTATAGTACGTTTACTTATCGTAATAAAAACTAGAGGCTCTAAAGAGCCTGTAATCGCTCACCTGGAACTACATATAAAAATGTGATTTCCCACAGGCTTTTCCTTGTAACTATGAGCTGCAATTGTGGCTATGTTTGCAACATTACATCAACATTACATGAGGATCATTGGTAGGTGTCCCAGTCCTCAATCATGTGAAGTTTCAAAACATTTGACTTTGTAGTTTCAGAGGGGAAGATTTTTGCAAAATCCATTAAACAGAATCAGAGAATGTCTCTGATGGCCGTATTTTCCAACCAACGCAGGGGGTGGGGGAGGGGGGGTGGGGTGGGGTGGGGGTCGCAAAAAAATACCAGGATACAAGGTCCGGCTGGGTGGGTGGGTGGGTGGGTGGGTGGGTCCGAGCCCCAAAGTGCAGTTTTTTGCTGGTGTCATGCAATTTTTTGCCAAATATCATTTTACAGGCAAGTAATTACAACCAAAGTGAACTCAAGTGCTTAGATTCATAACTAAGAACAGAATAGAGCATTGATAATGTGCTGGGGGCTCCATGTTAGAATTTTTTCCCCATGTTTTACACTTCATTAGGGGGTGGGTCCTGTTCTGGGTCTGGCAAAACGTTGCAAAACAAAATAGTGATTCATAGCTATTTGGTCATGATTTTCACTCCTTTATATTTCTACTAAGGCAGTCTGCCTCTTATTAGTGCTTTGTAGCTCCTATTATTTGATTCTTCTGTAAGCCTCAGGGTCTGAACAGCATAATTATACATGTTGTACATCGGGGTAAGGGTTGTGTTGCTTGGAACATGAATGGGTGTATATCTGCAATTCAGTTGGTGAGGCGGGTTCCAGTGGTTACCTGGGGGTCTGATGCTGCCTTTACGTTGTGGCTTTATATGCAGAGAGATTGTTTTGGGACCATCTGTGGCTAGGGATGCCTTGGATGCCCAAGAGCAGGGCTGGAATATCGGACAAGTTGGTTTGCGACACCTTTCATGTTTGGGAATAGTATTTATTTATTTATTTTTTATTTGGGTAATTTGAATACTTCGTTAAACAGATTTTATAAATTGGGGGTGGGTCCCCAATTGTCTTTGAGGAAAAACTGTGCGGGAGGGGTGGGTGTCCAAGACATGACTGGCAAAAATTTGCATTCCAGGGGTGGTGGGTCCCAAAAATTGAAAATGTAAAAATTTCCACCTTGTATCCGTAATTTTTTGCCTGACCCCCCCCCCCCCCCCCCGACCAACGGGAACAAAAAGAGGATAGTTTGTAAAGGGCCTCCTATAGACCATTCCTGCCAAGTTTGGTTCACGTCGGCTAAGAAGTTCCAGACTGAAGATGAAAATGTGATTTATAGTAACTATAAGCCGCAATTGTGGCCATGTTTGCAACACGGTCAACATTAAATGAGGATCGTTGGTAGAGGGTGTCCTAGTCATCAATCATGCAAAGTTTCAAAAACATTTGGCCCTGTGGTTTCAGAGGAGAAGATTTTTCAAAATCCACCAATCAGAATCACAAAATGCTTCTGGCAGCCATGTTTTTCGATGCACGGTAACAAAATGAGTAGCGTTTGTAGAGAACCTCCCATAGACTATCCCTGCCAGGTTTGGTTCACATCAGCTCAGTAGTTCTGGAGAAGAAGATGAAAATGTGATTTACCATAGGATTTCTATAGTAACTATAAGCCATAATTGCGGCCATGTTTGCAACCCGATCAACATTAAATGAGGATCGTTGGTAGAGGGTGTCTCAGTCGTCAACCATGCAAAGTTTCAAAACATTTGGCCCTGTGGTTTCAGAGAATATTTTTCAAAATCCACCAATCAGAATCAAAGAATGCCTCTGGTGACCTGACCATGTTTTCAAACCCATGGGATCAACATGAGGATCGTTTGTAGCGGACCTCCCATAGACTATCCCTGCCAGGTTTGGTTCATATCGGCTCAGACTATCCCTGCCAGGTTTGGTTCATGTCGGCTCAGCAGTTACAGAGAAGATGATGAAAATGTGATTTCTCATAGGGTTTCTATAGTAACTATAAGCCGCAATTGCGGCCATGTTTTACTCCGATCAACATTAAATGAGGATCGTTGGTAGAGGGGGTCCCAGTCATCATTTATGTGAAGTTTCAAAATATTTGGCCCGGCAGTTTCAGAGAAAAAGATTTTTGAAAATCCACCAACCAGAATCAAAGAATGCCTCTGGAAGCCATGTTTTTCATCCGACGGGAAGAAAATGAGGATCATTTGTAGAGGACCTGCCATAGACCATTCCTGCCAGGTTTGGTTCACACCGGCTCAGCAGTTACAGAGAAGAAGGCGAAAATGTGAAAAGTTTACGGACGACGGACGCCAAGTGATGAGAAAAGCTCACATGGCCTTTTAGGCCAGGTGAGCTAAAAATTCTCGAAATTCACTTCAAGAACATTACATCGTGTAAAATCGTTGTCCTGAGTTAATTCCATCATTCACAGTTACAAAACGATGAAACATCGAAAATTGAGCATTCCTGCATAAGATCTGATTTAATGTCAGGACAGTGTGAATTGCACGAAGTTCTCAGCTTGAGCATTTGTTTCGCTCATATTCACTTCCCAGAATAATACCAAATAATAATAACAACCTAATAATTTTATCATAAATGTGTTGGCATTTCAGTTACTAGAATTAATTTTATGCCCCCCTTTCATGGCTTCATTTTCAAAATTTTTCTCGGTAGTGAATTTCCAACTCGGGGGAGGGAATAGGAGGGGGGTCCACCTCCCGGTCCATTCCCTAGTTGGAAATTCACTACACTGCACAACCCCTCCCCCCCCCCCCCCTCCCTCCACAATAGGAAAAATCTGGCCATGCCCCTGTGCGTTGTTTGTGATATAAACTTTTGGTTTATTTGCGCAACCGTAACAACTGGAATAAATATTTCTGTATTCAACCATGCTACGAACATTTGTTTTGGTTTGCAATTTCCGATAGACCAATATCATAATATTATTAAGTTTGGACAGCAAGAGCGGTAACAAGAGGTGCGCATCGGAGGCGTCGAGTTGTGGTGGTAACCAGAGAGTGTTGCATGCCCATAACCCGGTTGTCAAATCTGGGCCCTTTGTTCAAGTTGTAATGCTTACATATTTATTTATTGGTGTTTAAGGTCACATATTTCTGTACAATGGCTAACCATGACCGTGACAGTTTTACGGGTGGTGGAAGCCGGGTACTCCGGGGAGAACCACCGAGCAACGGCGAGCAACGGTCAGCTCCCCAACATATAAACTCCACATAAGCAGGGTTAGCATTGGTTGAAGACAGGTGCACCATCGACGTGCAGTACGCCTTAGTACACAGCGTCACCGTGTCCCCACGTGGGCAATGGGGGTAAAGTGTCTCGCCCAAGGACACAACGCGGTTGCCGCAGGTGGGATTCGAACCGAGGACCTCTCGGCTTGCAGCCTGCGCCTCTACCAACTGAGGCACCGCCCCCCCCCCCCCCCCCCCCCCTGTAATGCTTACAAGTTCAGCATTCGTAAAACATATTTAATTAAGGTCCATAACTTCATCACCGAAAGTCGGGCTGGCCTGTTTTCGAACTCGCTTGAGATACTATAGCAAAAAAACATGTATGGCAAATATTAGTCACATCGGAGAACGTTTGTTCAAGTTATTTGTTGTGCTTACAATGTGAGGGCGCCCGCCCGTCCGTTCCGACGCACACCGACGAAAAACTGACAGAGTCATTTCATACTGTGATTGCAGGCAAAGAAAGTTAAATTACGATGTTAAAAGGTCTCACTGCATCGGAATAGTTTGAAAAGGGGTGTTTCAAATCGTTTTCCTTATGAGGTGACAGACAAAACTTGGAAATGATAAGTTGTAACATCCGTGACAAAAAATAGTTCGGCTTTCAATCAAATGCCGTACAAACACAATTGTGACGATTACCATGTATGTTGATGTGGATATTTTTTTGTTTTCAAACCAGGCATGTCAAAGTACCGCCGGTACCAACATAACCGGTACCGGGACGGGACAGAGCCTGTCCCACCGAAACCGGTACCGGGACAAATCAACAATTGTGTGACATATCACATTCAGGGATTTTTACTACGATTCTTATCCTCATTTCAGAAAAAAGGGGTGCCGAGGGCCATATGTTTTTCAGAAAAAGGGGTGCCGAAATTGGGGTGCCCGGGGATATGGCCATTGGATATAGGGTTTTATTATACACAAGGGAGATAACTCTGCATACAGATTATGGGAAATCAAGCAATCTGATTGGTTAGTTATAATTTATATAAATGATCTAGATAAATGAAACAAGAGTACTTGGAATAGGGTCAGAACTACTGCTATTACGTACCATCTTACCAGTAACAGGATGATACAAAGCATTTGGTAAGTTAATACTATCAACGGTTAGGATGGAAACTACAGGGGAATATAGCAACCATACTCTGCTGCCGTTCTGTATTACCAGGCATTGACCCCCCACCCCAGAATACCGCTCAATAATATGAAGCACCTAGTGGATCAGTAGTACCAAGGGCCAGCAAGAGACCTACAGGGATATGTACAGCCTATGCTATACTACCGTTCTAAACTACCAAGCATTACCCCCTAGCCCACAAAATCACTAGGTCTACCATAACATACTACATATACCAGCCATATAATAAAACAAAGCAATCGGTTGGTTAATAGAACCAAGCACTAACAGGGGCCTATAGGTGTATATACCGCCCATACTATAGTACCGTTCTAAACTACCAGGCAGTACCCCTATCCACAATACCCCTATGCCTAGCATTGAATACTACCTATACCAGTCATAGGATAACATGAACCATCAGGTGGATTGATAGTACTAAGGGCTAACATGGGACCTGCAGGGGCCCACAGAGGTATATATCGGCCATACTATATTGCTGTTCTATACTGTCAGGCATTACCCCCACCCCCACTCCACAATACCACTTGACCTGCCATAACGTAGTCCCTATACCAATCATAGAATAGTACAAAGCAATCGGCTACTGAGGTATAATTTATTACGACTCTTAGCCTCATTTCAGAAAAAGGGGTGCCGAAGGCCATATGTTTTTCAGATAAAAGGGGTGCCTGTGAATATGGCCATTGGATATAGGCTTTTGATATACCCAAGGGAGATAACTGCATTATGGGAAATCAAGCACTGGTAATTATAAGACTTGGACGAGAGAACCAGAGATAGTTTGGACTGGATAGACTGTTAGTGATAGAGAAACATATGCAATAGGCATTAAAAATGGGATTCTGGGAAAGTTAAAAAATTTATAGTAATTTATATATTTTTTATACTTACCAATGACCCAGACATAGCTGGTGCTAACTCTTAAAATATAGGGCCAAACACAAATTTTGCCCCCCAATCCCCAAAATTTGCATCTAAAACTAAAGAAAACATGTCCAGAAAGGCCCTCCACACCTCGCCCCCACTGCGCATGCGCAGTGTCAAGGACGTTCCGAAATTGGCGCCATTTATCATTCTAATAACCAGTGCCTGGTAAGCGCTATGTACTCAGCGGGGAGGCAAGAGTTCCCAACTCCTGGGAGGGCCATCCCCGTCTGGGTCATTGGTAAGTATAAAAAATATATAAATTACTATAAATTTTTTAACATTTTTATACTGTACCAATGACCCAGACATAGCTGAATAGTAAAAAGGCTGGAGGGCCAAGGACATAGAGCAAAATGGAATACGCTCAATAAAATAAAATAGAGTCATCCCCTGTAGGGAAAAGAAGTAATAGGCCTTACATGTATCTTTCTTATTTATGATAAATTAGAAAGATACAACACCTTCCAAAAATTGAGCTTCATACATCCATGTACTCTATTAATATCCAATAATCCTTATACTAATAATTTTTAAAGTAAGCCAATAATAAAGTAAGTCTAGAGAATAGAGACTCTTATACTCCTAAAAGTGTGTGAGAATTGCATAATCATGTCCGTTGACATATGCAATATTCAAAAGCTATACTTTAAAAACTAAGACTTGAATGAATTTTATAAACTTAAACTTCTCACTAAACAACCATCCCAATAACAGCTCAGAATTACTAACTCCGGAGGAGGTATCCCCTTGTTTTCATAGTAAAAACAGGTGACCCAAGGGAACACCCTCCCCCCCCCCCCCCCCCCCTTTTTCTTGCCCTGGGTCAAATAGCCCAGAGCGAAGAGGGCAGCCGAACGGAGACACTGCCGAAACAGACAGCCTACCTAGCTATAGTAGCAACTGTTAAGAGAATGATATTCTGAGCAGTAGATAATAGACCTAACAATAGAGGCCTCCAGAAATGGACTCGATATTTCTGAGATAAAATTCATGAATGGATGGCTGAGCGCAATGAGCAGCCTTCAAAAATCTATAATAGCAACACTATTAATGTAAGCCCAAGAAGTAGAAGAACTCTTACTTCATGAGCCGAAATCTTAAGCACAACTGCTAAGCCAATGATATACCATAAGCAGTACGCTAGTTAATAGAATCCATTAAAAATAAAATGGAGCGTAACGTCCTTCTACTAGACATCAAAGACAGAAGAAGCTTACGCCCTTGTAATAAACAGATATCTGTTTATAAATACATAAACTGTACCCGGAAAGAGTAAAGGTCTATGCCCATACGAAGACGGAAGGACCTTAAATAATAGGTTCCGGAAATAGGAGCCTAACTCTTATGCAACAATCCAACCTAAATAGTAACGGAAGTATTGACTCCGAAACTATGAAAGTGAAAATCATCCATCGATAGTGCATGAAACTCACTGACTCTACAGTAAAAGAGAAACCAACAGAATTACTGTCTAAAAGGTCAGAATTTGAAAACTACTGTTTCCAGAGGCTCAAATGATTACATAGCTAAATAAGAACCGAAGTTAAAATCCGTATAGGAATTTAATCTAAAGATTCTAAGTCTATTTATCAAAAAGTTACTAACTGACTTAGATAAAGAGACAAAAGACTCAATTGTAAACTATCGTAGAGTGCATAGGTATGAGGTAACATAAACCTATAACCTAAATAACAACAGGCTGCAGTAGATCTTGTGAAACAAGTATACTAAAAACTAGCAATGCGTAGTATGGAGGGATCAACCATATGAACATAATGATCCCTACACCACGACGGAAGAGCCTCCACTTTAGTCGCATAGAATAGCGAAGAAGAGGATCTCCTATAGTAAGAAATCGCGTCCAAAGCTCGTCCAGTACAGTGCTTACAATGCAATACGGACCACACAACGGAATACATGAAGGTTGCGACCTTGCTGGTTGTGATAAAGATGACACGATTTACCCAGTGAAAAAAGATCCTCACATAGAGGAAGATTTCACGTTAAGATCCACAGTAGACAAGAGAGTAAATTACTCATGATCTCTGTGAAGATAGAGATGCTATCAACAGAAATGTATTGTGGTTGTTTATCTTAGCAATACCTGCTAAAACAACAGCGCCGGAGGATACGCGTATCCTATCATTCCGTCCTATAGATCAATAGAGCGTTAACAGTATTAGCTCAGAGATCTGGACAAGCCAACACATACGTCTGCAATTGATTAGCAAGCTGTGTCATAAATAAAACATCATTGGGCGCTCCCATAGATAGCAAATCTGATTAAATACTTGTTTGTTGAGAGTCCATTCTGACAGCAACAAGCGACCCGTAAGAGAACGGGAGTGCGATAAAACAATCAGACGACCCAGAATATGACGGACCAAAACTGAACTTGGTGTACTATAACCAACAGACGGATTCTTTCCATTAAATTGAATAACGGAAACGAAAGAGTGCCTCCCTGGTTCCGGAGATACGCCACTACTGTCGAATTAAAGGACAGGAATTTGGGCATGCATTTCTGAATAATGTTCATGCAATGACATAAAGCAAGCCTAAAAAACATTATTCCGCGGAAGTTAAACTGATAGCTAAAAGACTGCGGAACCCAAAGACCCTGGCACTTCGAATCCGTAGGGATCAGAATATCCCAATCTGTTTGACTGGCAACCGTCATAACAGCCACACTAGGGTCCGGCAACTGCGGCGGCACTCTCTGAGTCAACCACCGAATGTTTGCCCCAGTCTGAATCTCTTGTAACACTAGATAGACAAGAGAATGTATAAATCAAGCAATTCATGGATTGCCGGAAAGTTGCCGTCGAAGAGAAGCTCCTCCGAGAACGAAGCGACTCTGAGAGAGTTCTTAACCTACTATCCACGCGTGGATGTAGCTAGGGCTGCATCACGTCTAACCAACTCCAATCAGCCACTGAAGGGCGGAGTTATACGTGAACAAACTACTGCCCTCAAAAGAAATACATTGAGAATAATATCCCGTAAATCTTTTCTTGAAGACGTAATGATAACGCCTCAGTAAGGCGGATTACGTATAATAAAGCGTCTAAGTTAAGTCTACTATACATAATGTCGTTTCCAACATTGAAGTTGGAAAAGACATAAACGGCGAAAAAGAATATATGCAGTCTTTAATCACACCGTCTAGACGCATATGAACTCTCGGTATGCCCTGCTCTGCCAAAATAAACTATATGTAAAAAAGATAAAATGGCAGAAATGAGCCACGCGGACAAGAAACTAAACTATCATGCTTAGTAGCAGGCTTGTATATATATATAATATATAGCGTCGAAAAATAAAACACATGTTGTAATGACAATATTGGACTGCGTCGGTAAGTCAGGGACAAAGTCCCTGTACCGATCGAAAAATCCGAGTCCAATGACGCTATAAGTCTCTTATCCAAGATCGCAGCAATGAAGTCCGAACAATAATCACTGGAAGAAATGCCAGAAGATATGAAAGGCATCTTCCGATACTACTAAAGGGAAAACTCGAAATCTTTCGAATCCCTTTCGCCATCCTGTCGGACCCTATAAAGCGTTCGGTCGTCCGTAGCTTGATGCAACCGCGGACCGCACCGACCCAGCGCCGTCGGATAATTCCTGATTCGACCGAGAAACCGTCAATTGCTGGGATGCTGCGAAACAACTGTGCTAACTCGGATAGCACGTCCGTCACTGAGGCCTGAGGAGCAGCGGTCTTACGATGCATTGCCGCAGGAAGCTCCGAGATCGTTACCCCGTGCATACTTCCAATATGCGAGCGAACGGAGTGTATAGGCCTCGTGTCCTTTGGCTACCGGATGGCGCGACCTATTCGCTGTGGAATCACTGAATGCCGAAACTGATCGGATACTCGAGGTCACGTAGCCAATGTGCGGTCGTGTGCCCTGCTGTGAGGATGAGGAAGCATTAAAGACAGTCTCTCGGACTGTCAATATAACGGAGCGTCCCGAGCAACGAACATATGCTCCGAATGTAAAATATCTGAACCACAACATGCGGTCCCCTATGTTGTTGGCTTCCTCCGATCCGTCCTCAATCTGCCGTCACTGGGTGAGTACTAAAGTAATTAAAGTGCTCGCATCACCCAAATCTCCTTCCTAGACCGCAACGGACGAACCCGGCAGCCGAACCATTCGATGAATGTACGCTACACCGGGTGAGCTAGCGAATGTCACTCCGTAAGCGATAGACATATTCCATGAGCACTTATTGCCGCTAACTCATCATTAACTATGACGACAGAGGCACACTTTTGAAGACATCTCCATAACTCTTCGAACAAGAAACCAGAAATGCTTGGATAGCAAGCATAAAATAATAATATATATAGCGTCGTTCAATAATTCGAAAGTTTGTGTGACATTATTGGACTATGTCGGAACTGAGGGACGATGTCCCTGAACCGAACCAAAAATTTTTAAGTCCACCGACGCTATCAGTTTCTTATCCGACATCGCAGCATATGTTGTTCCGAAAGGGAAAGCTTGAAATCCACCGAATCCCTTTCGGTATCCCGTCGGACCGGATGAAACTTTCGGACGTCCGTACCCGCTTCCGCGGAGCGTCCCGACCCAGCATCGTCGGATAAAATATATGCGACAGATTCAGTTGATGCTGGGATGCTGCGATAAACTGTGCTATTAAGGAAAGCACGTCCGTTCCCGAGGCCTGTGCAGTAGCGGACTTACGATGCATTGCCGCTGGAAGCTCCGTGTACGTTGACTCCCGCACACTTCCTATGCGAACGTCCGGAGTCTGCAGGCCTCGAGTCCCCGGCTACCGACCCAGCGCTGTCGGATAATTCTCGATCCGACGCCGTTTCTGTCGGCTGCTGGGATGCTGCGATAAGCTGTGCTATGTGCACAAGAATGTCCGGCGTCGAGACCTGCGGAGGCGCAGTCTATCGGTGCTTCGCCGAGGGCAGCTCCGCATCAGATGGCTCCCGCATACTTCCTATGCGAACGTCCGGAGTCCATCGGTCTCGAATCCCTGGCTGCCGGATGGTGTGACCTGGTCGCCGAAGAATCCTTGATCGGCGAAGCTGGTAATATATCGGCGGTCACGCAGCCAAGGTGCGGTCGTGTGCGCTGACGAGAAGAGGAAGCCTTAGCAGTCTCAGCGGACTGCCTATACAACGGAGCGTCCCGAGCGACGGACGTATGCTCCGCTAACGACACATTTGTACCACAACATCTGGGGCCAGATGTTGTTGAACGAGAGAGGGGCCTCTCTCGCTTGCCGTCCGGATGGACCGGAACGAGCTAAGAACCGGACTAAAAGGCTTCCTCCGTTCTCCCTCCGATCCGCCGTCACTGGGTGTGCATTAAGTTAATTTTATAGTGCTCGCATCACCCCAAAATTCCTTCTAGACCGCAACGGACGAACCCGGCTGCCGAACCATTCGGTGAATGGACGCTACACCGGGCGAGCTAGCGGACGTCAAAGGCCGTCGAACCTACTAGGGTCCTCTTAGGCAATTGGCGTATTACATGAGCACTTTTCCGCTAGCCCTTCATAATTGTGACGACGGAGGCACACTGTTGGAAGACATCACAGATACATCACCCTAATCTTGATCGTCTGAAATAGAAATTGATAAAGTAGAGTGACCCTGCGGGGAAAGGACCGGAGTGTCCAAATCCCCAACAACATACCGTGACATACGCTTCCCATATTGTCATCGAAATCATACGATACAGAACAGGAGTTAATGCGAGTACACTGACCACATATAGAATGAAAATAAGGTCAGAGGAAGACTTCCTCTTAAAACAATTGATCAATATCCTTTCCATGTGAAAAGAAAACAAGTCCTGGTACTCGCACTAACCCCTGGCAATCAAAATACATAATAATAATATGATCCATTAATATAGAAAAAATAATTGAAATCAAAATATTTTGAAAAAATATTTTTTCAGAACAGCCCAAGTTTCTGAAAAGTAACGTTGAGCCCCAATGGATCCCAAGCCTTAGTGTGGACAAAAATTTTAAAAATATTTTAAACAATTTATTCAACACTTACGAACAATAATAATGTATCTAGTTATGATTAAAATAACATAAAGATATTATTATTTAGAAATCCCCCCCTCACACAGAGGGCTGTTGTAAATGTAAACAATGAGTGTAAAAACACTAAAATAAGACTCCAGGCACCCAGGCCCGAAATCAGTTACCAAAAATACCCCATCTGATGCAAAACAGAGACTTCCAGGGAAGAAACTGCAGAACATCAGATGGTAGATGCAGAACACAACGCCTAACCACCCGTAGGTGAAGACGTAAACATGGGGAAAGAACAGAATTCATTCTGTTATTAAGCTAAAACTCCCAAGAAATTTTAGTAATAATAATTACAGAAACTATGCCAAAAGCATGGGAGAATAGCAAGGGGGAATTAAAGGACAGGGAGAGAGGAAAAACACTTGAAAACACAGTGTAACTAAATAATCAGAATGACAACAAAATGGCTGCTGCCTTGAAAATAGGTAACTTAACATAATTTCATTAAAAAATTTTAAGTTACAGCCCTGATAATATTCTGTCACACATTCTTTTCCTCTCCTCCTTTTCTATCCTCCTTAGAATCACCATTTCACTAATATTTATGTGTCTGGCATCATTTAAACTGAGATTTAAAAGCACAAAGATCAGTCAGATGTTAACTGATGAAGGGCCAAACTTAGAATGATAAATGGCGCCAATTTCGGAACGTCCTTGACACTGCGCATGCGCAGTGGGGGCGAGGTGTGGAGGGCCTTTCTGGACATGTTTTCTTTAGTTTTAGATGCAAATTTTGGGGATTGGGGGGCAAAATTTGTGTTTGGCCCTATATTTTAAGAGTTAGCACCAGCTATGTCTGGGTCATTGGTACAGTATAAAAATATCAGGCCCTTTACTCCTATTCAACAGAACATACCCCCTGTACCCCTTGGTACTATAGCATAACGTGTTATTTTTATATGCCCAAAATGGGGCTTCACATGTCCGTTTGGGTGGTTTGGTGGAGATTTTGGTGGTCTGTAAGGGTGGTCGGGTCTATTTGGGTAATTCTTCGAGAATTCTGGGAGAATAGTAAGTCAGAAAATACTCTTCTACAAAGGAACACACCCCCAGGGGACCCCCTGGTACTATAGCACTACGTGCTACTATTATAAGCCAAAAGAATGGCGGTCCTAAATAGGGTTCTGAAAGAATTCGAAATAATACAACTTGTCGGGTTGTTTGTGGTAATTCTACGAATCGGGGAAAATACTCTTCTACAAAGGAACATACCCTCCAAACATACCCCTCTCCTATTGTAGGACTTTGGGTAACATAGCAATCACTTGCTACCATAGAAACCAAGATGGCGGCCTCCAGTATACAAAATGGACGACGGAAACACGTATCACCCTAACACGCGCAGCGCATGCGCACTCACACCATGTATCACTATGGGGATGACGTCACAACATGGCCGCTCACGCGGGTTACTATGACAACACAACATGGCGCCACTAGGTCACGTGACATGACGTCACTTCCGGGGTCCCCCAACCTAGGGGTGAAACGTGCGAGCACTACTACTGTGTAGGAAGCCGGAGTACCGGAGAGAACCACCGAGCAACAGCGAGCAACTGTCAGCTCCCGAAAATACCAACTCCACACAGGCAGGGTTAGCAATGGTTGAAGACAAGTGCACCATCGACGTGCAGTACGCCTTAGTACACAACGCCACCGTGCCCCCCCCCCCCCCCCCCCCCCACACGCGGGCAATGGAGATGAAGTGTCTTGCCCAAGGACACAACGCGGTTGCCGCAGGTGGGATTCGAACCGAGGACCTCTCGGTTTGCAGCCTGCCGCAGGTGGGATTCGAACCGAGCACCTCTCGGCTTGCAGCCTGCACATAGAACACACATTGGAACTCAAGAGGCGATATGTTTATTGTGGGGAATAATATAGCCAGATTGGCTGTCTTCCTGTTATCCCAAATTTAAATTCTATGGCAACATTGTACAGGACATTGTGAAATTCTAAACAGAGTACAAGTACAACTGAATATTACTTGGACCACTTTGAAACATACACATAGTATAGGACTAATATGGGACCTTGTGGCTGCTGTGTAATTCAGATTCCCCACCGCCTCCACCATTGACCAGGGCAAACAAATCTATCTATCTCGAATACTATTTGGTTGGGCTTGGGAGGGAGAATGTTGTGACGAGCTTGAAAGACAATTGGGTATCACACGAAATATTTTATTATTTTCGTCATGGATTTTTAAGATCACCTTTATCGTCATTTCTTTGAAGTAACCGACGACGGCGCTTTCATTGTCTTTGATGCCACGTTTGAAAAGTCAAAATGGTCGACAGAACATGCAGCTTTAGAGTGTTTTGATGAGTTTATTCACAAATAAGTTGAAAGTATGTCGTGCAAGTGTGCCATACACGATTATCTGTCTCTTTACCTTCATTCAGTTAGGAATTTCCGCATAAAATAATTTTGTCGCGGTACCGGCGGGACAAAATCTTCAGTACCGGTACCGGTTGGAACATGAGGGAACCAGCGGTACTGGTACAGGTACCGGTTGACATGCCTGTTTCAAACATAATCGCCTAATGTTATATTTTACACCCCGACAACAACAAAGTTATTATACTACGAAACAGAGGGGCGTGGTGATCCATTTCTAAAAGGATACTACGAAGCTTCGAGATTCCTTTCGATCTCGAATGAAAAGTTGGAATTCAGTATCAGCTGCCTTAGTTCTCTCACAAAGCGTATAGCTGAGATATAAATCGTACACAAATGATGTTTGAAAATCACGACCGAGTGTAATTTCCGCCTTATTAGCATGCAGGCATATGTTCGGTACCCATGCCACCATCCATGCTAATTCCAGTTCACTAGTCATCACCGCTGCTGAAAGCAAATTTGAAATTCCCAGGCAATATCGATGATTGCTAGCCCTGTTAGTGACCAGTACAGACTTCTCGCATTCGTGTCTGTTTTTTTTAACAAAAATCCTTACTGTGTAATATTCCAACTATATCATCAAGGCATGCCTTCGACGGAGGCATGCCCTGCTGATGTAGCTGGAATATTTTATCAGTCGGGACTTCAAGACGCCTGTATTCGATTCGATTTCGAAAAAATACTCGATTGAATTCGAATCGAAAATACGTGATACGCAGGGCCCTACCCCGATATATGGAAAGTGAAAAATCGTCGTTGCATTTAAGACTATCTTACAGTAATGCCATTGTCGCTGCAACTTTTTCCCTGTAGCCACGAATAGGGCTGCACGATATTCAAAACTGAATACCGGTATCGGTATTCAAAAAAATACCGCGGTATACCGGTATATCGAAAAATGTTCAGAAAAATTAACATAAGTACCACAATCGAGGCTTGAGGCACCACAGTCGTAACGAATTTGCATGCCTTGATGACGCGGTTCGAAAACCTTTACCCAAGGCAGATGATATCAAAATTTATTATTTTAAAAAAAAAGTTAATCAGATTTTCCAATAAAAATTCTACAGAACAATATCATGTGACCCCTCATTGGAACGAGCTCAATGAGTGGGAGGGAGGGGGGCAAATATTAACCGACCCCTAAGGATACTGTATACCAAATGCATACCAAATACTAAATGCCAAAAGTTTCGGACTGGTGGTTTTGGAGAAGAAAATTTTTAAAGAATTATCCGCATTTTGTACAAAGTTAAAATGTTGGGCTCATAGAAAGCATAATTGTTAACCAAGGTTTTTGATTTGAACAAACTTGAATCAGATCTCTGTAACAATGTTGTATGAGGATCAAGGACTTGTTAGACTTAATTAAACTCTGCAATCTTAACTATTTGGTAAATCTCCCAGACAACCATTGTGTAAACTGATGTTCCAGAATATTTGGAATTCAAACACAAAGACAGAGGGGATGGACCAAGTGAGAGTTAATAGAGAACTACTCAATAAGATCTTGGACTTAGGCACAACCCAGGATAAAACATTTGTCAGAGAAAGAGTCATGGAGGATTGTAACCTGAATTGGCGAGAGGGGGTCAAAGAAAAGAGGTCTTTGGGTGGCCTGCACAATAAAGGGAAGCCAGGTTTTGATGGCACCTTTGTGGGGTCACTGCTGTTCAAGATGAGGTTGTGGTGGCTGGAGCTCAGGGGAAAGTTGATTTAGTTATTTATTTATTTATGTTTAAGGTCACATATTTATGCACAATGGCTAATCATGACCGTGACAGTTTTACGGGTGGAGGAAGCCGGAGTACCCGGAGAGAACCACAGAGCAACGACGAGCAGCTGCCAGCTCCCCAACATCGTAACTCCACACTGCAGCACAGACAGGGTTAGATTGGTTGAAGACATGCGTACCATCGACGTGCAGTACGCCTTAGTACACGGCGTCATCGTGCCCCCATGCGGGCAATGGAGATGAAGTGTCTTGGTAAAGTATTGTAAAAGGTCTGTACATAAATACTGACCATAGCTTGTAACAAATGTACAGGTAAAGTATTGTGAAGGTGGGTGACAGTTAGATGCTAAACTAGACAAGAAGGCCCAAGGGACCTGAATCACACTCCTGACAAAGTGGTTCAAAGAAGTATTTGGGGTCACATTCAGTTGGTCATGTTCATTAACACTACAGAGGAATGAAGTCATGAAATTATTCAGAACTATTCAGTTAGTCATGGTTCATCAACACTACAGAGGAATGAAGTCAAGAAATTATTCATAACTCTTGGTCCATGTCAGATGCTTATTATCATAGGTCTTCCTGACTGCTTCAAATTCTATCAGCTGTAGACAAGCATTGCCAAACTTCCAAGGGTGTTATGTCACTGCACCCCCCTCACCCAATAGAAAGCCCAAATATTAACCCAGGGACCAGATTTGAACAAACTTGAATCTGACCCTCTCCCTCCCTCCCTCCTCCACAGAGATGTTGCATACCAAATATCAAAAGATTCTAATAGATGGTTCTGAAGAAGATTTTTACCGGAATTCCCTCATATTGCACTAAGTTAAAATTTGGGCTCCCATAGGAAGCCTAAATATTAACCCAGGCACTCTATTTATTTGAACAAACTTCAATTTGATCCCCACAAAGATGTTGTATACCAAATATGAAAGCATCCAGAATGGCGGATGTGAAGTAGAACACTTTTAGAGAAATTTCCTCATATTTCACTAAGTTAATACTTGGACTACCATAATGAGTCCAACTATTAACCCAGGGACCCGAATTGAACAAACTTGAATCTTCTCCTCCCCCTCCTGCCCCCTCCCCCCTCCCCCTAGAGTGATGTATACCAAATATCAAAAGATTCTAATACATGGTTCTGGAAAAAAGTTTTTTAAAGAAATTCCCTCATATTGCATCAAGTTAAAATTTGGGCTCCCATAGGGACTCAATTTGAACTAACTTGAATCTCACCCCATAGGGACTCAATTTGAACTAACTTGAATCTCACCCCCTAGAGATGTTGTAAACCAAATATGAAAGCATTTTGACTTGTGAATCTGAAGAAGAATTTTAAAAGAAATTTCCTCATCTTGCACTAAGTTAAAATTTGGGCTACAGTAGGGAGCCCAAATATTAACCTAGGGGCCCAAATTGTACAAACTTGAATCTGACCCCAAACCCCCCCCCCCCCCCCCCTAAGAATGCTGCATACCAAATAACAAAAGATTCTGATTGGTGGACTGGAGAAGAAGATTTTTAAACAAGATTCCCCAGGAGGCCTGAGGGCGCTCACCTGACATGATAGCCTAAATATCAACCCAGAGAATGGATTTTAACAAGTTGCATCTGCTCCTCCTAAGAAACGCTTTTACCAAATATCCAAAGATTCTGACCAGTGGATCTAAAAAAAAAAAAAGATTTTTAAAGAATATTCCTCATATTGAACTAAGTTATAATTCGGGCTCCCCCAGGGAGCCCATATATGAACCCAGGGACTTGGCTTTAACAAACTTGAATCTCACCCCCCTAAGAATGCTGCACATCAAATATCAAAACATTCCGACTGCTGGATCTGAAGAAGATTTTTAAAGAAATTCCTCATTTTGAACTAAGTTACAATTCGAGCTCCCACAATGAGCCCAAATAAGGACCTAGGGACATGGCTTGAACAAACTTGAATCTTACCCCCCTAAGGATGCTGCATAAAAAATATCAAAAGCATTCATCTGCTGGATCTGAATTAGATTTTGAAAGAAAAGTTAAAAAATTTATAGTAATTTATATATTTTTTATACTTACCAATGACCCAGACTTAGCTGGTGCTAACTCTAACAAAACCAGGGCCAAACACAAATTTTGCCCCCCAATCCCCAAAATTTGCATCCAAAACAAAAAGAAATCATGTCCTAAAGGACCTCCATACTACGCCTCTACTGCGCATGCGCAGTGACGCAGTCGTCCCGAAATTGGCGCCAATTATCATTCTTACTGGCAAGGCCTGGTCAGCGCTATGTACTCAGCGGGGAGGCAAGAGTTCCCAACTCCAGGGAGGGCCATCCCCGTCTGGGTCATTGGTAAGTATAAAAAATATATAAATTGCTATAAATTTTTTAACATTTTTATACTGTACCAATGACCCAGACTTAGCTGAATAGTAAACAGGCTGGAGGGCCTAGGACATAGAGGAAAATCCAATAAGCTCAATTATAAAATAAAGAGGTAACCCCTTAAGGAGAAAAGGAGTATTAGGCTTTACATGTATCTTTCTTATTTAATATTAAATTAGAAAGATACACTACCCTTAATAATTGAGCACAATAACATTCATGTTCTCTATTAACATCCAGTATAACCCTTATACTAATTATTTTTAAAGCAAGCCAATAAATAAAGTAGTCCAGAGAATTGAGACTCTTTATAATCATTTAAAAGTGTCCGAGTATTGTATATTAAAGCCCGTTTGACACTTGACATATACAAATGCTTCACACCGAGCTACACTTTAAAAATAAGACATGAATGAATTTAAACATTAATATTACACTTTAAAACCATCCCGGAAGCGACTCAGAAATACTGACTTGGAGGAGGCATTCCCTTGCTTTTCACTATAAAGCAGGTGACCTAAGGGAACACCCGCCCCCCCCCCCCCTTCCCCTTGCCCTGGGTCAAATAGCCCAGAGCGAAGAGGGCAGCCGGACGGAGTCACTGCCGGAACAGAAAGCCTGCATAACTATAGTTGCAACTGTTTAGTGGACGACATTCTGAGCAACAGATAACGGACCTAAACAATGCAGGTCTCCAGAAATGGACTCAATATTTCTGAGATAAAAATTCGTAAATGTGGATGGCTGAGACCAATAAGCAGCCTTCATTAAATCTGTAATAGCAACACTATTAGCATAAGCCCAGGAAGTAGAAAGAGCTCTTACTTCATGAGCAGAAATCTTAAGCACAGACTGCTGAGAAGAAGATAAATCTTCATAAGCAGTACGGATAGTTAACTGAATCCATCTAGCAATAGAATGGACTGAAATGTCCTTTCTATTAGGCATCAAAGACAGAAAGAAACGTTTCCGTCCCTTTCTGATAAACTGAGATCTCTGTTTATAGATACGTAGTGCTCTAACAGGACAGAGTAAAGGCCTACGCCCGTCTGAAGACGGAAGAGCCTTAATAACAATAGGTTCCGGATATTTATTAGGAGCCTGATTCTTAGCTAAAAAACCCACATTAGTAGTGAAGGTGATAGTGTTCCCAACACTACGATAATGAGAATCATCCACCGATAGTGCATGAAGCTCACTGACTCTTCTGGCAGAAGAGAAAGCTAAGAGAAAAGCTGTCTTATAAGATAAGAATTTGAAATCTACTGTCCCAAGAGGTTCAAATGGCTTTTCCTTCAATTTAAGGAGAACCCAAGCTAAATTCCACTTAGGAATTAATCTAAGAGTTCTGGGTCTATTTATCGAAAAGTTTCTAACCAACTTCGATAAAGAGACATTAGATCCAATTTGTAAACTATCATGATATGCATAGGTATCAGATAACATAGATCTATAACTCTTTATAGTAACAGGCTGCAGTTTGATATCGTCAAACAAGTATACTAGAAAGTTTGCAATGTCTGGTATAGAGGGATCAAATATATCTACAGAATGATCCCTACACCAACGACGAAAAACCTTCCACTTAGCCGCATAGTTTAGCGAAGAGGAGGTCCTCCTACAGTTAGAAATCGCGTCCACTGCTCGTCCTGTAAAGTGCTTGCCATGCAAGAAGGACCGCACAACGGAAAAACGTGAAGGTTGAGACCATGCGGGTTGAGATGGAGTTGGCGCGATTTCCCCTGCGAAAGAAGATCCTCTCGTGGAGGAAGCTTCCGCGGTAGGTCCCACAACAGACACCTGAGTAGATTTATCCACGGTCTCTGTGGCGACAGAGATGCTAACAACAGAATCTTGCATTGAGATTGTTTTATCTTTAGCAATACTTGTTGAATTAACGGCGCTGGAGGATACGCATATCCTATCATTCCGTCCCAAGGGATCGACAGAGCGTCTACTGCAAATGCTCTTGGATCCGGACACGGAGACACATACGTCTGCAACTGATTGTTGAGATGTGTCGCAAATAAGTCTATCATTGGCCGTTCCCATTGGTAGCAAATCTGATTGAATACTTGTTTGTTGAGAGTCCACTCCGACGGCAACAAGCGACCCTTTCGTGAAAGGGAGTCTGCTAGCACATTCAGACGACCCGGTATGTGACGGACCGAAAGAAGAACGTGATGTTCTAACGCAAACAGAAGGATTCTTTCCGTTAGATTGAACAACGGAACTGAATGAGTGCCTCCCTGATTCCGTATATACGCCACTACTGTCGTATTGTCGGATAGGATTTGGACATGAGCATCGTGAATAATGTCCATCCAGTGACGTAACGCAAGCCAAATTGACATCATTTCCTTGATGTTTATGTGCTTGCACAGGAATTGCGGATCCCAAAGACCCTGGCATCTCGAATCCGTTGGGATTAATGATGCACCCCAACCTGTTTGACTGGCATCCGTCATAACGGTAAAACTCGGATCCGGCAACTGCAGCGGAACTCCTTGAGTTAACCACTGAATGTTTGCCCAAGTCTGAATCTCTTGTTTCACTTGATCTGACAAGAGAACGTCTACATCGAGCGAATGAATTTTCACACTCCAATTCTGAGTCAGGAAAATTTGAAGAGGACGTGTGCGTAGCCGCCCCATTGGAATGAGATCCGCGGCGGCTCCGCACAGACCTATCAGTCTCATAAATTCTCTCGCCGTGACTTTGTCTGCGTGCAGACAATAGCGAGCGTAACAACTGACTAATTTCGCTCTGGTTAACGGCAGACGAACGAGATTGTTGTGCGTCTCGAAGCTCATTCCCAGATGAGTGAATGACTTGGACGGCACCAGATCCGACTTCTCCTCGTTTACTATAAAACCGAGACGTCGGAGCAATAGAAGAAGATTCTGAACATCGTTCTGAAGCGTTAACTCGTTGCCGTACCTCTGAAGAATGTCGTCCAGGTAGGCCGACGTTACCGCAGACGAATGAGCTCGGAAGTAGATCATTACCGAGTTCATTACCCGAGTGAAAGCCCAGGGTGCTAGATTCAATCCGAAGCACATCGCCTGGAATTGATACACCACTCCCAGGACTGCAAAGCGTAGATACTTTCGGAATGTCGGATGTACCATGACGTGAAAGTACGCATCTTTGAGATCTATGCTCGTTGCATAATCGTTCACCCGAATACTCGCTCTGACCGATCGAATCGTCTCCATATAAAACTTCGGAGCGACGATCAGCTTGTTTATCCAGCTCAAATCTATGACTGGACGGAACGAGCCATCTGGTTTCGGAACCAGAAACAGATGGCTGTAGAATCCCAGAGATTCCTGGTTTTCTACGACCTCTACCGCGTTCTTCATTAAAAGAGATAACAGAGCGTCTCTTTTCTGTGGATTTGACGGAAGATGAGTCCACTTTGGACTTCGAGTTAATGGAGGCTTTCGTTTGAAGGATATCTTTAGACCTTCCGAAGTCACTCCTCTCACCCAAGGGTCGTCCGTAATCGACGCCCACTCTTGTGAAAAACTCGACAACCTTCCGCCAACCGGAACGCGATAGAGGTTTAAGCCATCACCTCCTGGACCTGCGGTAGGAGAAACCACGTCTTCCACGACCCGCACCTCGCCTCGTCGACCTCGGGGCGTCCGACCGATTGTCCCGGCCTGAAGGACGTCCCGAACGAGAGTCGCTATCCTGACGGTCTCTCGAGTAAGACCAAGAGGACGCACCGGAACCTCTATAGGAACCTCTCTTGGGCGCATTAGACCCAGAAGTGCCTGTCTTATTCGTGTCTGCTGTATCCGACTTCTTAGGAGCCGATCTGAACAACAGAGAATCATTAGCTTTCTTTTTAATTTTATCATAAATAGCGGAAAGCTTGCCGTCAAAGAGAAGTTCTCCTGAGACCGAAGCGACTCTAAGAGAGTTCTTCACCTTAGAATCCACTAGTGTGGATGTAGCTAGGGCTGCGTCACGTCTAACCAACTCCAGATTTGCCACTGAAAGGGCGGAGTTACACGTGGAATAAGCTACTGCCCTTGAAAGAAGTCTTAAAGAGGATTGTATATCCTGAAATTCTTTCCCTTGAAGGCGCAGTGATAACGCCTTAGTAAGGTGATCTGCGTAAGATAAGGCATCTAAATTGGCTCTGTTAGACGCAATAGCTGTTTCCAACACCGCGGTTGGAATAGAAGCTGACGACGGTAATGATAGCTCTAAGTCTTCCGCCTCGTCGCCCATACGCAGAGGAACTCTCGGTATACCCTGTCCTGCCGTATCGAATTTATTCCTTGCATTAATGAAAGGCAGGTTGAGAGTATTAGCGGACAAGAAACCTGCTTTTCCCGTCTTTGAAGCAAGTTTAAATATAGCGTCGTTCAATAATTCAAATGTTCTAGCAACATTATTGGACTGCGACGGAAACTCGGGAGCGATGTCCCTGAACCGCTCAAAAAATTCAGAGTCCAATGACGCTATAATTCTCTTGTCCGGAAGCGCAGCAGTCTGGCCCGACGGAACAACTTGAGGGAGAAAGTGCCGGATGAAGTCCACGGCAGCTTTATGTTGTTCCGAAAGGGATAGCTCCAAGTCATCCGTATCCCTTTCACCATCCGGTCGGACCTCACGATGTTCCCGGTCGTCCGCCCCCCCGATGCTTCGGCGGAGCGTACCGACCCAGCGCCATTGGATAATTCTCGATCCGACACCGTTTCTGTCGGCTGCTGGGTGCTGCGATAAGCTGTGCTATCTGCACAAGAATGTCCGGCGTCGAGACCTGCGGAGGCGCAGTCTTTCGCTGCTTCGCCGAGGGCAGCTCCGCATCAGATGCCTCCCGCATACTTTTCCTATGCGAACGTCCAGAGTCCATCGGTCTCAAATCCCTGGCTGCCGGATGGTGTGACCTGGTCGCCGAAGAATCCTTCATCGGCGAAGCTGGTAATATATCGGCGGTCACGCAGCCAAGGTGCGGTCGTGTGCGCTGACGAGAAGAGGAAGCCTTAACAGTCTCTGCGGACTGCTTATACAACGGAGCGACGGACGTATGCTCCGCTAAAGACACATTTTGTACCACAACATCTGGTCCCAGATGTTGTTGTACGAGAGATGGACCTCTCTCGCTCGCGGCCCGGCTGGACCTGGACGAGCTATGAACCGGACTAAAAGGCTTCCTCCGTTCTCGCTTACTATCCGCCATCACTGGGTGTGCATCTATTATGTTTATAGTGCTCGCATCACCCAAAATTTCCTCTTGGACCGCATCGGACGAACCCGGCTGCCGAACCATTCGGTGAATG
The DNA here is from genome assembly GCA_031216915.1 of Pictodentalium vernedei. Classification (NCBI taxonomy): domain Eukaryota; kingdom Metazoa; phylum Mollusca; class Scaphopoda; order Dentaliida; family Dentaliidae; genus Pictodentalium; species Pictodentalium vernedei. The sequence continues at coordinate 152,878,144 of CM062289.1, forward strand.
GACGCTACACCGGGCGAGCTAGCGGACGACATTTGTCTAATCTCCATGAGCACTTTTGCCGCTAGCTCTGAATTCATTTGTGACGACGGACGCACACTTGAAGAAGATAACATGGAAACATCACCCTGTTCTGGTTCCTCTGAAATAGAAACTGAGAGAGTAGAGTGACCTTGCGGAGAAAGAGCCGGCATCGCTCTTTCTCCAGAAACAACATATCGTGACACACGTTTCCAATGTTTCTCATCCCAATGTTCACATATAGGACAGGGATTAATGCGAGAACACTGACTACAATTAATACAATGATCATGAAAGTCAGAGGAAGATTTCTTCCTATTACAATTTGAACAACGTCCCTTCATTGTGAAAGAACAACAATAAGTCCTAGTTACTCGCAAAAACCCCTGACACAAAGATACATAATAACATGATCCATTAATAAATGAAAAAACAATTGCAAAACAAAATAATTTTGAAAAAATATTTTTTCAGAGAAGCCCAAGTTGCTGAAAAGTAACGTTGAGCCCCGATGGATCCGATGGCAAAGTGTGGTCAAAAATTTTAAATTTATATAAAATAATTAATGAGACACTTTCGGATAATATAAATGTATCTTATAATGAGATAAACTACCACAAAGGCAAACAGCCCCCCTCAAAAAAGGCTGTTGCCAATGAAAACAAACAGTGTAAACACACTAGAAAACATGACTCCAGGCACTGAAAAAACTGGCCCGGAATCAGTCATCAATTACACTCTATCTGATGCAAAACAGAGACTCCCAGGGGAGAATCTGTAGAACATCAGATGGAAGATGCAGAACACAAACGTTATACACCCATGGGTGAAAACGGAACTATGGGGAAAATAACAGAAAACATTCTGTAACCAAGCAACTCTCCCAGGAAATTTTAGAAATGAAATTTCTCAAAAATATGCCAAAAGCAAGGGAGAATTGCCAGGGGGGACTTTAGAAGGCTAGGGGAGAGGAAACACTGAATAAGCAGTGCAACAATTAGCAAGAATGACAACAAGAGGCCCATGCCTCGAAAATAGGCAACTTAACATAATTTCATCAAAAAATTTTAAGTACAGCCCTGATTATTTTTTGCCACTTCTTTTTCCTCTCCTCCTTCTATCCTCCTTAGAATCACATTTTCTCCAAAAATTACGTGTCTGGCATCCTTTAAACTGAGATTTACAAGCACAAAGATCAGTGAGATGTTGACTGATGAAGGGCCAAACAGAGAATGATAATTGGCGCCAATTTCGGGACGACTGCGTCACTGCGCATGCGCAGTAGAGGCGTAGTATGGAGGTCCTTTAGGACATGATTTCTTTTTGTTTTGGATGCAAATTTTGGGGATTGGGGGGCAAAATTTGTGTTTGGCCCTGGTTTTGTTAGAGTTAGCACCAGCTAAGTCTGGGTCATTGGTACAGTATAAAAATTTCCTCATTCTGAACTAAGTTGTCATTCGGGCTCCCATAGTGAGCCCAAATATGAACCAAGGGACTTGGCTTGAACAAACTTGAATCTCAGCCCCCTAAGTTTGCTGCATGCCAAATATCAAAACATTCCGACTGCTGAATCTGAAGAAGATTTTTAAAGAAAAATTCCTCATATTGACTACAGGGAGCCCAAATATGGACCCAAGGACTTGGCTTTAACAAACTTGAATCTCCACCTCCACTCAACCCCCCCCCCCCCCCCCACCCCACACTAAGGATGCTACACATTACATATCAAAACATTCCGACTGCTGGATCTGAAGAAGAAGATTTTTTAAGAAAATTCCTCATTTCAAACTAAGTTACAATTCAAGCTCCCACAGTGAGCCCAAATATGCACCTAGGGACATGGCTTGAACAAACTTGAATCTCACCCTCCTAAGGATGCTGCATACCAAATATCAAAACATTCCGACTGCTGGATCTGAAGAAGATTTTTAAAGAAAATTCCTCATTTTGAACTAAGTTATCATTTGAGCTCCCACAGTGAGCCCAAATATGGACCTAGGGACATGGCTTGAACAAACTTGAATCTCACCCCCCTAAGGATTCTGCATACCATATATCAAAACATTCCGACTGCTGGATCTGAAGAAGATTTTTAAAGAAAATTCCTCATTTTGAACTAAGTTATAATTCGGGTGCCCACAGTGAACCCAAATACGAACCCAGGGACTTGGCTTGAACAAAATTGAATCTCACCCCATTAAGCATGGTGCATACCCAATATCAAAAGATTCTGCCTGCTGGATCTTGAGAAGAAGATTTTCAAGGAAATTTGCCTGAAATGCACTAAGTTCGAATTCGGGCTTCTATAGTGAGCCCAAATATGAATCCAGGGGGCCGATTTGAACAAACTTGAATCAGATCCACCCCACAATGTTGCATACCAAATATGAAAAGATTCTGCCTGCTGGATCTAGAGAAGAAGATTTTTTAATGTTTTTCCCATTGCCTGCGGTGTTAAAAAGTGCTGACTCAGCACTTTTTCAAAAGTCCCGAAACTATACCTTACGATAAAACCGATGGCAATTCTTTTTTACCAATCCTTTCTGTTGGTCCTAAGGAAGCTTCACACCATATAAAAATTCTCGGTACCGTGCAGTTTTGGAGATATGGGCATTTTAATTTTTTTCTATTTTTAGCTCCTGTGGTTCCCACGGGGCTGCAGGAAAATGTTTTTTTTTGGGCATAAATCAAGTACTTATAACCCAATAATATCTCATATTAAATTTGGTTCAAATCAGCCTTTGGGTTCAGAAAATAGAAATTTTGGGCGGGGCAAAAATTCTTGCCCCTCTCAGAACAAAGGTAAATATTGCCCATCAAACTTCTCTTGAACAAACTTGAGTCTACACCTCAAAGGGAAGCTGCATACCAAATATCAAGTCTCTGCTATGGCTGGTTCATGAGAAGAAGATTTTAAAAAATTTTGTGCATTTTGGCCCCACCCCACTCCACAATATGAGCAGAAATCCAATTTGAAGAAAAACCCAAATGCACCTATATAACCACTACTTACATGAAATTAATTAAAATGTGGCCAGTGGTTTAGGAGAAAGAGGCTCAAACACCACCTTCACGACGGCCGACAGACGACGGACGACGAGTGATAAGAAAAGCTCACCCTGACTTTCAGTCAGGTGAGCTAAAAAATTTTCTCATACTGCACTAATTTAAATATTTGGGCTCCCATAGAGAGCCCAAATATGGACCCAGGGATTTGATTTCAATACACATGTGAAACAGTCTTCCAGAGATGTTATATGTGAAATATGAAAGCTTTTGGAGCAGTGGTTTGGGAGAAGATTCTTTAATATTTTTCCCATTACCCACGGTGTTAAAAAATGCTGACTCAGCATTTTTTCAAAGTCCCGAAAAAGTATCCTATGATAAAACCGACAGCAATTTTTTTTTACCATTCCATTCTGTTGGTCATAAGGAAGCTTCACACCAAATAAGCATTCTCAGAGCAGTGTAGTTTTTGAAAAATGGGCATTTGAAATTTTTTCTATTTTTAGCTCCTGTGGTTCCCACAGGGCATTTTGAAAAAGGTTTTTGGCATAAATCAAGTACTTCTGACCCATTAATACTTCATATCAAATTTGGTTCAAATCAGCCTCTCAGTTTGGAAAATAGAAATTTTGGGTAGGGCAAAAATTCTTGTCCCTCCCGTAATAACAACAAATATTGCCCCTCGAACTTCTCTTGAACACCTCAAAAGGAAGTTGTATACCAAATATCAAGTCTCTGCTACAGCTGGTTCATGAGAAGATTTTTTTTAAAAATTGAGGCATTTTGGCCTCGCCCCCTCCTCAATATGAGCAGAAATCCAATTTGAAAAAACAAAACAAATGACCCTATATAACCACTACTCATGTGAAATTTCATTAAAATGTGGCCAGTGGTTTGGGAGAAAAAGACCCAAACACCACCTTCACGATGGATGACGGGCGACAGATGACAGGCAACGGACAAAAAGTGATCAGAATAGCTCACCATGACTTTCAGTGGAGTTAATGTAACAATGGGGATCCTTATATAGTGCACCATAAGCCAAATGTTAGCAATTGTTTTGGCCTGTTTCATTCAAACCCTTCTAAGGTTGATTCATACCAATTAATAAATATTTGTCCAGTCCTTCTTAAAATATAGGTATTTGAATTTTATATCTGTAGCTCATCGGGTTCCCACGGGTGAGGAGGTTTTATTTTTCTCATTGGAAATAGAAAATCGGGTTGTGCTAACAATGTTTACCCTCCCCAAACAACACCAAATATTAACACAGGAACTTTGCTTCAACACATTTGAATATACACATCCTAGGGATGCTGAATTCAAGGAATATTATTTTGTCTGGTGTTTTTGGAAAAGATTTTTAATTATCTCCCTTTTTGAGTCCCCGAGTGGGTCTGACCACAGTGATAACAAAGGCACCCAATATATTTATAGCCAACATTACTGACACAAATGAAGGTGTCAATGACACTGTAGCTCAACTTGTTTAAGACATGTACATGTATAGTGTGTGACACAGCAATGACAAACATCCAGATAACGACCCAATAACAAAGGTACAAGTAAAGTATTGTAACGGTCTGTACATAAATACTGACCATAGCCTATAACAAATGTATGGTTAAAGTATTGTAAAAGTGGGGTGACAGTTAGATGCTAAACTAGAAAAGAAATCTTTGAGTCCTAGAGTGGGTCTGACTGAACCAAAAAATATTTGTTCTCATAGCACAGTGATAAAAAAGGCACCCAAAAACACTCATTCCTGTCACAAGGTGATAACAAAGGTACCCCAAGAAGTTTTGTGAAGATCAGTTCATAAATACAGACTCTAGCCCAAGCCATAATGACATGTGCATTTACTGTGTATAAGTAGCACTGAATAAATCAAAGTTCATTTAATTTGCATAATTTCTGCACGAGAAAAAAACGTGTATCATATGTGATGTATTCCATGTTACTAAACATTCCTACGAAAATTTATTCAAATCAGAACTTTCATACAGAAGTTCTATACAAAAAACTGATTGCACTAATTTTGTTACAAAAAGGCTGCTGGCGGACATCTTGAATTTTGGACCTCACCCAAAAACACTCATTCTCGTCCCACAGAGATAACAAAGGTACCCAAGAAGTTTCGTAAAGATTGGTTCATAAATACGGCCTCTAGCCTGAGCCATATAGAAGTTGTGTACAAACAAGAGGCCCCACGGGGCCTGAAGCGCTCATCTTGTACAGAACACAATTTAAACAGAGTCCAAGAATGAGTCTACATTAAGCAAGCCATCTCCATAGGCTACACTGTCAATCCTTGAGTCCCTCAGGAGTGACAAAAATAATCTGGGCATCATGCCTTTTCTTCAGTTGATCATAAAGTAAAATGTAGAGCTCCCCTATGAAGCCCCTTGATACAACCTATGTGGATTAATCTTAGTACCTCTAGAGGGTACTGAATACAATTTTGTTAATTCTTCAGCAAAATGGCCAATTCCAGCTCCCATAGAGAGCCCAAATATTAACCCAGGCTCTTGATTTGAACACAGTTAAATCTGACTTCCCTAGAGATGTTGTGTACTGAATATGAAAACATTCAGACTGATGGATCTGAAGAAGAGAAATTGTAAAGAAATTTCTTTGAATTGCACTAAGTTCAAATTTGGGCTACCATAGCGAGCCCAAATATTAACCTATGGATCCGATTTGAACAAACTTGAATCTGACCCCCCTAGAGATGTTGTATACCAAATGTGAAAGCATTCTGACAAGTGAATCTGAAGAAGATTTTTGAAGAAATTCCCTCATATTGTACTAAGTTAAATTTCATGTTCCCATATGGAGCCCAAATATTAACCTAGGCACTCGAATTGAGCAACCTGGAATCTGACCCCCCTAGAGATGTTGCATACCAAATATAAAAGCATTCCGACTGGTGGATCTGAAGTAGAAGAACTTTAAAGAAATTTCCTCATATTGCACTAAGTAAAAATTTGGGTTACCATAGTGAGCCCAAATATATACCTAGGGATCTGATTTGAACAAACTTGAATCTGAGCCAAACAGAGATGTTGCATACCAAATATCAAAGCATTCTGACTGGTGGATCTGAAGAAGAAGATTTTTTTAAATCACCCTCCAAATTGAACAAAGATAAAATTTGGGCTTCCGTAGGAAGCCCAATTATTAACCTAGGGACTTGGTTTGAACAATCTAGAATTTGACACTCATAACAATGATGTATACCACATATTAAAAGATTCTGACTGGTGGTTCTGAAGAAGAAGATTTTTAAAGAATATTCCCCATATTACCCTATGTTAAAACTTCGGGCTCCTCTAAAGAGCCCAAATATGAACCAATGAGCTTTATTTCAACAAACTTTTTATCTGACCCCCCTCCTATGAATGCTGTATATCAAATATCAAAAGATTCTGATGATTGGTTCTGGAGAAAAGATTTTTTTAAATTTTTGCAAATATGCTGACTCAGCATTTTTTCGATGCCCATTACAGAACACCCTAACATAACCGATGGCAATTTTTTTTCACCATTCAATTCTACTGGTCATAAGGAAACTTCATACCAAATAAAAGCTCTCTGTTCCGTGGGGTTTGGGAAATATGGGCATTTGAAAATATTTCTATTTTTAGCTCCCAGGGTTCCCATGGGGATGCGAGAATTTTTTTTTTTGCATGGATCAAGTAGTTATGACCCAATACTACCACAAACCAAATTTGGTTCATACCGGACCATCGGTTCAGAAAATTAAAAAATTTATAGTAATTTATATATTTTTTATACTTACCAATGACCCAGACATAGCTGGTGCTAACTCTTAAAATATAGGGCCAAACACAAATTTTGCCCCCCAATCCCCAAAATTTGCATCTAAAACCAAAGAAAACATGTCCTGAATGGCCCTCCACACTTCACCTCTACTGCGCATGCGCAGTGTCAAGGACGTTCCGAAATTGGCGCCATTAATCATTCTAATAACCAGTGCCTGGTAAGCGCTATGTACTCAGCGGGGAGGTAAGAGTTCCCAACTCCTGGGAGGGCCATCCCCGTCTGGGTCATTGGTAAGTATAAAAAATATATAAATTACTATAAATTTTTTAACATTTTTATACTGTACCAATGACCCAGACATAGCTGAATAGTAAAAAGGCTGGAGAGCCAAGGACATAGAGCAAGATGGAATACGCTCAATTATATAAAATAGAGTCATCCCCTCTAGGGAAAAAGAAGTATTAGGCCTTACATGTATCTTTCTTATTTATGATAAATTAGAAAGATACAACACCTTCCAAAATTGAGCATCATACATCCATGTACTCTATTAATATCTAGTATAATCCTTATACTCATAATTTTTAAAGTAAGCCAATAAATAAAGTGAGTCTAGAGAACAGAGACTCTTTATACTCCTTAAAAGTGTCTGAGGATTGTATAATAATGTCCGTTGACACGTGCTATATTCAAAAGCTATACTTTAAAAACTAAGACCTGAATGAATTTTTAGAACATAAACTTCTCACTAAACAACCATCCCAATAACAGCTCAGAATTACTAACTCCGGAGGAGGTATCCCCTTGTTTTCATAGTAAAACAGGTGACCCAAGGGAACACCCTCCCCCCCCCTTTTTTCTTGCCCTGGGTCAAATAGCCCAGAGCGAAGAGGGCAGCAGAACGGAGTCACTGCCGAAACAGACAGCCTGCCTAGCTATAGTAGCAACTGTTAAGTGAATGACATTCTGAGCAGTAGATAATAGACCTAACAATAGAGGCCTCCAGAAGTGGACTCAATATTTCTGAGATAAAAATTCATGAATGTGGATGGCTGAGCACAATGAGCAGCCTTCAAAAATCTATAATAGCGACACTATTAATGTAAGCCCAAGATGTAGAAGAACTCTTACTTCATGAGCCGAAATCTCAAACACAACTGCTGAGTCAATGATATACCATAAGCAGTATCGATAGTTAATTGAATCCATTAGCAATAGAATGGAGCGTAACGTCCTTCTATTAGGCATCAAAGACAGAAGAAGCTTACGCCCGTAGTAATAAACAGATATCTGTTTATAAATACATAAACTCTAACCGGACAGAGTAAAGGCCTATGCCCGTACGAAGACGGAAGGACCTTAATAACAATAGGTTCCGGATATTAATTAGGAGCCTGACTCTCATGCAAAAATCCAAACTAAATAGTAAAGGAGGTAGTGATTCCAAAACTACGAAAGTGAAAATCATCCACCGATAGTGCATGAAACTCACTGACTCTTCAGAAAAGAGAAGCCAACAGAATTACTGTCTAAAAGGTCAGAATTTGAAAACTTCTGTTTCCAGAGGCTCAAATGATTACTTAGCTAAATAAGAACCGAAGCTAAATTCCATATAGGAATTTAATCTAATGATTCTAAGTCTATTTATCGAAAAGTTACTGACTTAGATAAAGAGACATTAGACTCAATTGTAAACTATCATAGAGTGCATAGGTATGAGGTAACATAAACCTATAACCTTAATAATAACAGGCTGCAGTAGATCTTGTCAAACAAGTATACTAAAAAGTTGCAATGACTAGTATGGAGGGATCAACAATATCAACATAGTGATCCCTACACCAACGACGGAAGAGCCTCCACTTTAGCTGCATAGTATAGCGAAGAAGAGGTTCTCCTATAGTAAGAAATCGCGTCCAAAGCGCGTCCAGTACAATGCTTACAATGCAATAAGGACCACACAACGGAATACGTGAAGGTTGAGACCTTGCGGGTTGTGATAAAGATGACACGATTTTACCCAGCGAAAAAAGATCCTCTCATGGAGGAAGATTTCGCGTTAAGTCCCACAGTAGACATCAGAGTAAAATTACCCACGGTCTCTGTGAAGACAGAGATGCTATCAACAGAAATGTATTGTGGTTGTTTATCTTAGAAATACTTGCTGAAACAACAGCGCAGGAGGATACGCATATCCTATCATTCCGTCCTATTAGATCAATAGAGCGTTAACAACATAAGCTCAGAGATCCGGACAAGCAAACACATACGTCTGCAATTGACAAGCAAGTTGTGTCGTAAATAAATTATCATTGGGCGCTCCCATTGATAGCAAATCTGATTGAATACTTGTTTGTTGAGAGTCCATTCTGACGGCAACAAGCGACCCATAAGTGAACGGGAGTCCGGTAATACAATCAGACGACCCGGAATATGACGGACCGAAGCAGAACTTGGTGTACTATAACAAACAGAAGGATTCTTTCCATTGAATTGAATAACGGAAACAAATGAGTGCCTCCCTGGTTCCGGAGATACGCCACAACTGTCGAATTAACGGACAGGATTTGGACATGCGTTTCTGAATAATGTTCATGCAATGACATAAAGCAAGCCTAAAAAACCATTATTCCATGGAAGATAAGTGCTTGCTTAGAGACTGCGGAACCCAAAGACCCCGGCACTTCGAATCCGTTGGGATCAATATTATATCCCAACCTGTTTGACTGGCAACCGTCATAATTATAAAACTCGGATCCGGCAACTGCAGTGGCACTCTTTGAGTTAACCACCGAATGTTTGCCCCAGTCTGAATCTCTTGCTACACTAGATAGACAAGAGAACGTGTAAATTGAGCAATTCATGGATTGCTGAAAAGTTGCCGTCGAAGAGAAGCTTCTCTGAGAACGAAGCGACTCTGAGAGAGTTCTTCACCTTACTATCCACGCGCGTGGATGTAGCTAGGGCTGCGTCACGTCTAACCAACTCCAAGCAGCCACTGAAGGGCGGAGTTATACGTGAACAAACTACTGCCCTCACAAGAAATCACATTGAGGATTATATCCCGGAATTCTTTCTCTTGAAGACGTAATGATAACGCCTCAGTAAGGTGGATTACGTATGATAAAGCGTCTAAGTTAAGTCTATTAGACATCATTGTCGTTTCCAACATTGTGGTTGGAAAAGACATAGACGGCGAAAAAGATTATTTCCAGTCTTTAACCACGCCGTCTAGACGCATATGAACTCTCGGTATGCCCTGTTCTGCCAAAATAAATTAATCGTATAAATGATAAAAGGCAGAAATGAGCATTGCGGACAAGAAACTAAACTATCATGCTTGGTAGCAGGCTTATATATATATATAGCGTCGATAAATAATACACATGTTCTAATGACATAATTGGACTGTGTCAGTAAGTCAGGGACAATGTCCCTGAACCGATCCAAAATTCCGTGTCCAATGACGCTATAAGTCTCTTATCCAACATCGCAGCAATGTAGTCCGAATAACAATCACTGGAAGATAATGCCGGAAGATATGTATGGCAGCTTCCGATGCTACGAAAGGGAAAACTCGAAATCTTTCGAATCCCTTTCGCCATCCTGTCGGACCCTATAAAGCGTTCGGTCGTCCGTACCTGATGCAACCGCGGACCGCACCGACCCAGCGCCGTCAGATAATTCCTGACTCGACCAAGAAACTGTCGATTGCTGGGATGCTGCGAAAAAACTGTGCTAACTCGGATAGCACGTCCGTCACTGAGGCCTGTGGAGAAGCGGTCCTACGATGCATTGCCGCTACTAATATGCGAGCGAACGGAGTGTATAGGCCTCGTGTCCCTTGGCTACCGGATGGCGTGACCTGTTCGCCGTGGAATCACTGAATGACGAAACTGATCGGATACTCGAGGTCACGTAGCCAATGTGCGGTCGTGTGCACTGCTGTGAGGATGAGGAAGCATTATCGACAGTCTCTCGGACTGTCAATATAACGGAGCGTCCCGAGCGACGGACATATGCTCCGAATGTAAAATATCTGAACCACAACATGCGGTCCCCTATGTTGTTGGACGAGAGAGGGACCTCTCTCGCTCACAGCCCGGACGGACCTGGACAAGCCAGGAACCGGACTAACAGGCTTCCTCCGATCTGTCCTCAATCCGCCGTCACTGGGTGAGTACTAAAGTAATTATAGTGCCCGCATCACCCAAATCTCCTTCCTAGACCGCAACGGACGAATCCGGCAGCCAAACCATTCGATGAATGTACGCTACACCGGGTGAGCTAGCGAATGTCACTCCGTCGATCCTACAAGGGACCTCTTAGGCGATAGACATAATCCATGAGCACTTATTGCCGCTAGCTCTTCATTAACTATGACGACAGAGGCACACTTTTGAAAGACATCTCCGTAACTTTGCGAACAAGAAACCAGAAATGCTTGGTAATAGCAAGCATATAATAATAAATATATAGCGTCGTTCAATAATTCGAAAGTTTGTGTGACATTATTGGACTATGTCGGAATTGAGGGACGAAGTCCCTGAACCGAACCAAAAATTTCTAAGTCCATCGACGCTATCAGTTTCTTATCCGGCATCGCAGCATTCTGGTCTGACGAAAGAACCTGTAGAAGATCAAGTCATATGACATACACAACAGCATATGTTGTTCCGAAAGGGAAAGCTCAAAATCCTCCGAATCCCTTTCGGTATCCCGTCGGACCGGATGAAATTTTCGGACGTCCGTACCCACTTCCGCAGAGCGTCCCAACCCAGCATCATCGGATAAAACATTATGCGACCGATTCAGTTGTTGCTGGGATGCTGCGATAAGCTGTGCTATTTAGGATAGCACGTCCGTCCCCGAGGCCTGTGCAGTAGCGGTCTTACGATGCATTGCCGCCGGAAGCTCCGTGTACTTTGACTCCCGCACACTTTCCTATGCGAACGTCCAGAGTCTGCAGGCCTCGTGTCCCTGGCTACCGGATGGTGTGACCTGGTCGCCGATGATTCTCTGACTGGCGAAGCTGACTGGATATCCGAGGTCACATAGCCAAGAGCGGTCGTGTGCGCTACCATGAGAATGAGGAAGCCTTATTGACAGTCTCTCCGGACTGACTATATGTCGGAGCGTCCCGAGTGGCGGACGTATGCTCCGAATGCGAAACATTTTGTACAACATCTGGGGCCAGATGTTGTTGTACGAGAGAGGGGCCTCTCTCACTCGCCGTCCGGATGGACCAGAACGAGCTATGAACCGGACTAAAAGGCTTCCTCCGTTCTCCCTCGAATCCGCCGTCACTGGGTGTGCATTTGGTTGATTTATAGTGCTCGCATCACCCCAAAACTCCTTCTAGACCGCAACGGACAAACCTGGCTGCCGAACCATTCGATGAATGGACGCTACACCGGGCGAGCTAGCGGACATCAAAGGCCGTCGAACCTACTAGGGTCCTCTTAGGCAATTGGCCTATTTACATGAGCACTTTTCCGCTAGCCCTTCATTAACTGTGACGACAGAGGCACACTGTTGGAAGACATCACAGATACATCACCCTAATCTTGATCGTCTGAAATAGAAATTGATAAAGTAGAGTGACCCTGTGGGGAAAGGACCGGAATGTCCAATTCCCCACTAACATACCGTGACATAAGCTTCCCATGTTGTCATCGAAATCATCAGATACAGAACAGGAGTTAATGCGAGTACACTGACCACATATAGAATGATTATAAAAGTCAGGAAGACTTCCTCTTATTACAATTGATCAAAATCCTTTCAATGTGAAAAGAAAACAAAGTCCTGGTACTCGCACCAACCCCTGACAATCAAAATACATAATAATAATATGATCCATTAACATAGAAAAAATAATTGAAATCAAAATATTTTGAAAAAATATTTTTTCAGAACAGCCCAAGTTTCTGAAAAGTAACGTTGAGCCCCAATGGATCCCAAGCCTAAGTGTGGACAAAAAATTTAAAAATATTTTAAACAATTTATGCAACACTTACGAACAATAATAATGTATCCAGTTATGATTAAATTAACATCAAGATATTATTTTCAAGAAATCCCCCCCTCACACAGAGGGCTGTTGTAAATGTAAACAATGAGTGTAAAAACACTAAAATAAGACTCCAGGCACCCAGGCCCGAAATCAGTTACCAAAAATACACTATCTGATGCAAAACAGAGACTTCCAGGGAAGAAACTGCAGAACATCAGATGGTAGATGCAGAACACAAAGCCTAACCACCCATAGGTGAAGACGTAAACATGGGGAAAAGAACAGAATTCATTCTGTTATTCAGCTAAAACTCCCAAGAAATTTTAGTAATAATAATTACAGAAACTATGCCAAAAGCATGGGAGAATAGCAAGAGGGGACTTAAAGGAAAGGGAGAGAGGAAAACCCTGAAAAATCAGTGTAACTAAATAACAAGAATGACAACAAAATGGCTGCTGCCTCGAAAATAGGTAACTTAACATAATTTCATTAAAAATTTTTAAGTTACAGCCCTGATAATATTCTGTCACACATTTTTCCTCTCCTCCTTCTCTATCCTCCTTAGAATCACCATTTCACTATTATTTATGTGTCTGGCATCATTTAAACTGAGATTTACAAGCACAAAGATCAGTCAGATGTTAACTGATGAAGGGCCAAACTTAGAATGATTAATGGCGCCAATTTCGGAACATCCTTGACAATGCGCATGCGCAGTAGAGGTGAAGTGTGGAGGGCCATTCAGGACATGTTTTCTTTGGTTTTAGATGCAAATTTTGGGGATTGGGGGGCAAAATTTGTGTTTGGCCCTATATTTTAAGAGTTAGCACCAGCTATGTCTGGGTCATTGGTACAGTATAAAAATATAGAAATTTTGGGCGGGTCCAAAAATCTTACCCCTCCTATTACAAAGCCAAATATTACTTCAGAAACTTCGTTTGAACAAACTTGATTCTACACCTCATATTGAAGCTCCATAGCAAATATCAAGTCAATGTACACACTGGTTCTTGAGAAGATTTTAAAAATATTTTGGAGCATTTTCCCCCACTCCCTCCCTATGGGGCTGGGCATGTTGAGTTGAACAAAAATGAAATGCCCCTTTGGGACCATCACTCACACAAACTTTCACTTGAATTGGCCCAGTGACTTTGGAGAAGACCAAAACATGGTGTTGACGGACGACAGACAACGGACGGAGAGCGATGAGACTAGCTCAGCTTGACTTTGTCAAGATGAGCTAAATATGATTGGACCTAATTTCAGTACAAAATGGCCACTGGCAGGCATCTTGAATTTTGGACCGCACACAGAAACACTCATTCTCATCCCAAGGTGATAACAAAGGTACCCAAGAAGTTTTGTGAAGATCGGTTCATAAATACAGACTCTGGCCCGAACCATATTGACATGTGTACTTACTGTAAGTAGCACTGAAAAAATCAAAGTTCATCTAATTTGCATAATTTCTGCTCGAGAAAAAACCCTGTATTATATGTGATGTATTCCATGTAACTAAACATTCATACAGAAATTTATTCAAATCAGAACTTTCATACAGAAGTTCTGTACAAAAAACTGATTGCACTTATTTTGGTACAAAATGGCCGCCGGCAGCCATCTTGAATTTTGGGCCACACCCAAAAAACATTCGTTCTCGTCCCCCGGTGATAACAAAGGTACCCAAGAAGTTTCGTAAAGATCGGTTCATAAATACGGCCTCTAGCCCAAGCTGTATTGGCATTTGCAGTTACATTGTTGAAAGTAACATAAAATAGATCAAAGTTAGTCTAATTGGCATAATTTATGCACAAGAAAAAAACCTGTGTTATATGTGATGTATCCCTTGGTACTAAACATTCGCACAAAAAATTATTCAAATCAGCGCTTTCATATGGAAGTTCTGCGCAAAAATCTGATTGCACCTAATTTTGTACAAAATGGCTGCCAGCAGCCATCTTGAATTTCAGACCGGACCCCAAAACACTCGTTCTCATCCCACGATGATAACAAAGGTACCCAAGAAGTTTCGTAAAGATTGGTCCATAAATACGGCCTCTAGCCCGAGCCATGTGTACGGCGCGACGGACGGACAGATGGATGACGGGCCATGACAATACCTCAAATTTGGCTTTGCCAAAGTTGAGCTAAAAATCTTCTTTACAGGTTCCGTAACAAAAAATGTAACACACTCCTTCTCGTCCCAAGGTCATAACAAAGGTACCCAAGTCATTGATATGTGTACTTACTGTGTATAAGTAGCACTGAATAAATCAAAGTTCATCTGATTTGCATAATTTCTGCACGAGAGAAAAAAATTGCGACATCGACGCCGTAGCTGCGATGGGTGGTGCAATCTGCAAGTCCAAAAAAAAAAATATTCTCGGCGGCAATTTACAGGTGATGGTGAAAAAAAGACAAGAAAAATATTTGGAACAACATGTTCATCGAACATGGGTTAGACATCAATAAGATACACTTGGATACCAAATATGAAGTCATTCCACCAAGTAGTTTGAAAGTTATTCTTTTAGAAACAGGTTGGTCATAAAATTCGAAGTTCATCAAGGGCCATAACTCCTAGAAAAATATTTGGAACAACACATGCATTGAACAGTGGCTAGACATCAAAAAGATACACTTACATGCCATATATAAAGTCATTCCATCAAGTATTTCAAAAGTTATTGAGTTTGGAAACTCGTTGGTCACAGACAGACCGACAGACCGCCCGACCGACAGACAGACCAACAGACAGACCGACATTGCCACTTATAGAGCTGCTAGTCGCAGATAAAAACCTGTATTATATTTGATGTATTATCACTAAACATTCATACAAAACTTTATTCAAATCAGAACTTTCATACAGAAGTTCTGTACAAAAAACTGATTGCACTCATTTCGGTACAAAATGGCTGCTGGTGGCCATCTTGAATTTCGGACTGCACCCAAAAACACTCATTTTCGTTCCACGGTGATAACAAAGGTACCCAAGAAGTTTCGTAAAGATCAATCCATAAATACGGCCTCTAGCCCTAGCCGTATTGAATTGTTAATGGATGGACAGACGGATGACGGGCCATAACAAAACCTCAAATTTGACTAAGTCAAAGTTGAGCTAAAAATTCTCACTGATTTATCTATTCTGAAAAAGATGATTTTAAAGATTATTCCCCACATTACACGGAGTTGAAAGTCGGACTCCCATAGAGAGCCAAATTTCAAGCGATGGGCTAGATTTGAACGCACTTGAATTTTACCCCTGTAGAGATTCAGTATACCATATATTAAAAGATTCTACCTAGTGGTTCTGGAGAAGATGGGTTTTAAATATTATTCCTCATACAGGACTAAGTTAAAATTTTGGCTCCAATAAGGCACCGAAATATTAACCCAGGGACTTTGAACAAATTGAAACTAGGATCCAGCGAATATTCGGGATTCAATACGATATGGGTATCATAAGTCTGCTTTGAGATCGATCCCGATTCAGCCTCAAGATTTGATTTTTTTTAATCTCTCGTACTAACTTCAGTTTGTTACATTTCCAACAAAAGTTGGATAAAACTGATATTAGACAATTCATTCATGTAGGCACAATTCATATTTAATTGAGTAATCGACAATGGTTCATTGTTATATAAGTAGTGAATTTTGCCCAGAACATTATCCATAGTTATAGTTTTTGAAGGCTTAACTTGTTACTATTCACATTCTTAAGCCTTCTAAAACTAATACTATGGGCCTAGCTGTTTCAGTGACGGTGCTACAGAGAATATTTATTTATTGGTATTTAAGGTGTTCAGTTAGTCTTGTAAAGGTCATCATCACAGTGTACTGTTACTTCCATTTCGTGCAATATGAAATAACTTTTCTTTTAAGATTTGATTCAAGATTCAATTCGATATCAATATCAGAGACATGATTCGATTTGAGATTTGATTCGAAAAAAAATGTGTGATTCCCAGATCTCTAATCGAAACTGACTTCCCAAAATATGGTGTATACTATATACCAAATGATTTTGAATAAAGGTTTGTGAGACGTAGACTTTCAAAGACTATTTCCCGTATTGCACAAAGTTCAAACTTATGGTCCAATAGGAAGCCCAGTTATTAACCTAGGGACTTGGTTTGAACAAACATAGATCTGACCACTAAGGATGCTGTATACCAAATATCAAAAGATTCTGACTGGTGAATCTAAAGAAGTTTTGGAAAGATTATCCCTCATATTAAACTTCTAAAATATGGAACCCCACAGGAAGACCAAATATTGAAAGGGGGACTTGGTTTGAACAATCTGACCCCTGTAACAATTTGTAGACCAAATATCCAAAGATTCTGACTGCTGGTTCTGGAGAAAATTTATTTATTGGTGTTTAAGGTCACATACTTATGCACAATGGCTAATCGTGACCGTGACAGTTTTACAGGTGGAAGAAGCCGGAGTACCCAGAGAGAACACTGAGCATCAATGAGCAACTGTCAGCTCCTCGACATTCTAACTCTGTTCAAGCTCCGCTCATGCAGGGTTACAGCGGTTGAAGACATTACACCATTGACGTGCAGCACGCCTTAGTACATGGCATCATCATGCCCCCATGTAGGCAACTGGGATAAAGTGCCTTGCCCAAGGGCACAATGCGGGTCGTCCCGGACTGGGATCGAACTCGGGACCTCTAGCATAGAAGTCCAACAGTCTACCACTGAGCCACCGCGCTCCCTGGTTCAGGACAAGAAGATTCTTAAAGAGTACCTCTCATACTGCACCAAGTTAAAATTTGGGCTCCTGTATTGAGCACAAATATGAAACGATGGGCTTAATTTTAACTAACTTGTATCTGATCACCCCACCCCCACACCTATGGATGATATATATCAAATATCAAAAGATTCAGATCAGTGGTTCTGGAGTGGAAGATTTTTACAAATGTGCAGACTCAGCAGTTTTCGATTCCCCTCATACAGTATACTACAACTCAACTGATGGAAATTCTTTTTACCATTCTATTCTACTGGTCCTAAGGATACTTCATACCAAATAACAGTTCTCTGTTCCATGTGGTTTTCAAAGTATGGGCATTTGAAAATATTTGTAGTTTTAGTTCCTGGGATTTCCATGGGGATGCAGAAAATTCTTTTGCATGAATTAAGTAATTATGACTCAATAATACCACATACCAAATTTGATTCAAATCAGCTCATCGGTTCAGAAAATAGAAATTTGGAGCAGGGCCAAAAATTTTGCCCCTCCCATCACAAAGGCAATTATTGCTCTACAAACTTTGGTTGAATAATCTTGATTCTACACCTTAAAAAGATGAATACCAAATATCAAGTCATTGTACCCATCATCTCATTTTCAAAATTTTGGAGCAGCAAAATGTCGCAAACACTATGTACACAGAGGACGGAGGGTGAATGATCACAATAGCTCAACCTGACTTTCAGTCAGGTGAGCTAACAAGAGAACAGCTCCTGGTGACATCATTATATGGACACTTGATGTAAGTTAGGCCATTCGGATTGGCAAAATATACCAAACACCTTTTACAATGCATCTCAATTTAATTCAAGAATCAGAAAAATGGGAGTTAATTTTTGGTACCTTTCCACGGGGTTAGTGCTGTGCACCAGTTGGGGGGGGGGGGGGGTTTTGGTGCTATTAAGAGCACAGCTGGCTATGCGTCATTATACAGCTGTTCAATGTGAAGAAAGTCTGCATGGCAAAATATACCTCACACCCTATGAATGCATCTCAATGCAGGGTAGCATCACTAAATTCACCCTCTGGGGACCTCATTTTGCAGATGACAGTCTGCTTATTTTCTGGCTTGCTTGAAAAGTGGCGAGATTTGATTGGAGATTCCATTTGATTTGAAATACGTTGCCTGGTTTTGATTTGAGATTTGATTCTGACCGATATTTGAGATTCCTGGGGCCATAATTTTTCAAAGACTTCCTATGACTTTTCCCCAAGAAAGCTGGATTTTCAAGCACAATCGAGGGTCTGGAATTTCATTTTAAAATTCACGCACATCCAATGACTTGTACAAATCCTGAGCAATCAGACTGACATGTCTTCCCCACACAATCTTACTAGTTATGAAAAATTGAAGTGGTCCTTCAAGCATAATGTTAGAACACTTCAGTAACACTTTTCTATGAAAGAATAAATTCAAGACACTGGGAAAACAGATATTTCTTTTTATTTTGGTGGTGATGATGATGATACCTGTGATAATAGTGACACAGAAAATAATGGAAGTGAACAAATTGTTTGTTAAAAAGCAAGTAAATTCTATATATTAAAATAAAAGTTATACTTCACTGCAAATACAAAACCTATAGTCCATGCCTTTTAAAAGGTCTGAAAGTCAAATGCTACCAACCTCTCTCTTTGGAACAATTGGCAATTTCCCTCCAAACCTCCATTCAGAAATAGCTTTTTGGGGATGGAGAGTGGGCCATACAGATCATGGGGGAGGGGGCACAACAACAATTCAACATATAATAGAAATTCAACTATAATTAACAATGCAAAGCACAGTTACATGCATCATCAATTTCTGTTTTGAGTTCTATGGTTTCAGATCCCACACCACTCCCCCAACCAACCACCACCATTCCCTAAAATGGGTGGCTGGGAAGGTTGCAAAATCAGAGCAACAATCATGAGTTATGGGTTCTATGGTTTCAGATTCGCCGCCCCCCCCCCCCCCCCCCCCCTCACCCCATTCCTAAAAAATATGTGTGTTCTCATGGTAATGAGCAAGGGGTGCAAAATCAGAGCAACAATCGTTTTGTTCCTCTTATTTATTTATTTATTTATTTATTTATTTATTTATTTATTTATTTATTTATTTATTTTATTTATTGGTGTTTAAGTTTCATTTATTTATTTAATAGTGCTTACAGTACAGCTGCCATGGACTGGCCACTTTCAACGAAAGGGCAATATCTCCAAGGATGCAATAATATTAAATTCCAAACACTAATTATAGGAATAATCATCAAAAATTTAATTTATGAAGCACCGGGTACAACCCGGTGCTTCATCAATTAAAATTTTGCTGCTGATGATTCCTATTACCTGGTAAAAGCATTCGTGGACAATATTGCCCACGCTTGGATCGCGACCAATCCACGGCAACTGTACTGTAAGTTCACTTTCAGCATTTATGGCTACATCATGACTGCAACATAGGTATGAAGTAAGGTTCAGCCCATTATTTTCACCTATACGACTAACTTTTGAGGTCTTCCAACCCAGGCATTGCTTACCAGGTCTCATTTTACCAGTAAAGCAGAACTTGTTTCCCACAGTAAACAAGTACTGCTTCACTTTTTGTGGTTCCCATGGAGGAAATGACCTTTTGCAGTAGCAGCATCCACTTCAGTTCCTGCATCAACAGGTTCATCCAATTGAAAGTGGAGAGGATGGGAGAGTAGGGGTAACACACATTACAGTATTTATCTCCAAAAACTTTAACGAAATTGATTAAGTTAAATCATTTTATATCAAATGAAAATCAAACAGAACCTTTTATTGGTTGGCTTCATGTATGCCCAAAATACTTTTCACTTCCTGCGTAGAAAAAAGCCAGCCATAAGCAAAATTGCAAGGTTTTAATAATTTAAAGTCAGTTCCCTACCCCAAATGTCGCACAAACTGCTGTTCTATTAAACTGAGACAACCTCTCACTGGTAAAATACTGAAAGTTCCTTTCACCTGTTTGTGCTGACTGGGTGAAAATATTTACTGATATATTTCTGATGCTTTCTCCTGAGGAGATTGCATCCACTATTTTACACAAGAATCACTGGTGAAAAAAATTCATTCCATTTACAGGGGGGAAATTTGATTAATTATGCACAAATTATACTTATTTCAGAGGTAAGGGAAACCCTGTGCTGGGCAGGAATATCCACCAGCAGCATGCAAGGAGTTAAACGGTCGACCTTTCGGTTTGGAGTCCAAAGCTCTAGCCATTTATACATATCATAAATTAATATCACAAACAAATGTGTGTCAAGATAAGGCCTTCTTATTTCAAGTGCTCTAAACATAAAACAAAAATGTACTAATTTTAATTCATGGTAATTTTTCCAACACACTTTGTATACTACACATGATGGCATTCATATTTTGTTATATAAAAACCATATTATTCCAGTCTTCAAAGCAAACCAAAAGGCAAAATTCCAAGTCCTCAGGCCATCGCCCACCAGTCTTATTCTGTTTGAAAATGTTGTCAAAGATTTAGTCAAATCAAGTCCTGATTGAGAAATATTTCTTACGTCGATTCAAAGAAAATGAATTTTTATCACATTTTTTCACAAGTGGTTGGAATATTTCAGTTGGATGGAAAAGCAAACCATGTGTTCACTTTTTCGATCAACTGAAATATTCCACCTGATCGAATCTAAACATTCGCGATGGACTATTTCAGGGCCAGACTGGCTCCAAGCCATAACAGCATTGAATTCCTCACAAAATTAGACTGGTGGCTTGACAGCTTGGTAAAATTAGTCATGACTTTATTTTAATTTTTATTAGACTAAGACATAAAAGAACACACATGTAATGGTTAAAATTCTCAATTTTACAAAGGAAATATTTTGCTACAGAAAACTATGGTACTTTGAGACCAGAGTCTCTAGTTTGGGGAGTTTTAACCCTATCCCAACATAACGACCAAAAAGGGCTATTCACAATATCGCCAATTAATTTTCATTATTTTTTTGTCTCAAAAACATAGGTTATGACCCCTCTTTGGAATGAGCTTGTTGAGCTCATTCCAGTGAGGGGTCATAACCTATGTTTTTGAAATAAAAGATTAGTTATTCAAGAATGTTGTTTGCAAGTGTCGTCTGCTTTTCATGTTAGGTAAAGAGTTAACTGGAAGAGTGCTGAATTATTATGGGTTATCAAAATTTCGTTTACATGTCCTTGTCTTGTTGCAATTCATGGGAGATTGCCTACAGATACCCTCCCATACACTGTGACAAGGAAATTCCATACAGACTAAATAATTTTACTTCGAAGATAGCATGAAGCATATCTGCTGAGTATGAAGCCTTTACGTAGCAGCACCTGTACTTCTAAAAAAAAAAAACAAATTTGGGCTTCCAGCACTCTACCAGTTAAGCATCTGCACAATGATGTCAATGTATCTAAATTGTAAGCTGCAACTGTTTCTCATACTGCTACTAGGAATTGCACCAATTCAATATTGTTTGAAAGGGCTCAGCTCTGTCAAACAAAATTGAATTGGTCAAATTCCAAGTACTAGTTCTATTGTGGTAAAAGGTTTCTACTTGTAATTTCTGGTATTTTAACATCAGTGTGTAGTGGAGGGGAAACAGTTAATGGGCTTCCTTGATTGATTAATCACATGGATTAACCTTGGTTAACCGATTAATCACTCGCCCTGATAGGTAGCTGAATGATTGTCGTACCATTGATGATTTACAGCATTAACCCTTTACACAACATAACGGACAAAACCGGCCAGAGCTATATACAAAAATCTCCATTCAAATGTTATCTTTTCAATTTTTGTCTCAAAAACATAGCTTATTATCCTTCATTGGAACAAGCTCGTTGTGCTCCTTCCAATGAGGGGACAAAAGCTATGTTTTTGAGACAAAAAATTGAAAATTTTTAGTTATTGAAGAATTTAGTTCTCAAGTATCGTTTGCTACCCTTTATTGGGTAAAGGGTTAAAAATGACCATTTCCAGCTACTGATACAGTATAATGATCATGATCAAGTATGTCAGTACGTAACTTTCATGCTTTACTCTGTCTCATATAATTGATGTGAGTCAGTGTGACAATGTTTGCCTGTTTTGAAGCGAGTTTGTTCCTTAGTTAACCCATATAATACAATAGTTCAAAAGCAATGGTTAATCGATCAATTACTTTTTTGCTTGATCAAGATGTTGATCACTGGTTAATCGATTAATCGCTTAACAGTTTCAGCTCTATCAGTTTTCATTCCTGAATGTAGAAAAAAGATTCCCAGCATTAAGAAATTTTTTAATGTTCTTTCACAATTTATTATAAGTACTATCAAAGTGAATATCTAGTTGTAGTCAAGTCAGTCATTTGTATTGAATTCAGTTTAACCCTTTACCTAACATGAAAAGCAGACGACACTTGCAAACAAACTTCTTGAATAACCAATTTTTTTATCATTCTTTATCTCAAAATCATAGGTTATGACACCTCGTTGGAACGAGCTTGACGAGCTCATTCCAACGAGGGATCATAGCCCATGTTTTGAGACAAAAAATAAAAAAAATAATGAAAATTAATTGGCGATTTTTTAGAATAGCGCAGGACGGTGTTGGCCGTTACATTGGGTAAAGGGGTAAAATGCAAATGAGCAGAATTCATTTTCATAAAGAAATGAAGAGGTGGGTAAACAAATTTCTACAAATCCATACCATGTGACCAACCCCACCCCTCCATTCCAACAAGCTCACCAAACTCGTTTTAATGAGGGGGGTAACATGACATAGTTTTGTTGAAATGCTTTCAAAAATTTGAAGAAAACAAGAGGCCCCACGTGGCCTTAATCGCTCACCTGACAAAGTGACTCTAAGAAGTATTTTAGGTCACCTTCACCATGTCATGCTTCATCAACATTAACTGGTTGAGTGATAGATTTTGTTTGAAGTTCAACATTTGTTACCTAAAATTAGTTTTATTTAAAATCATTGGTGTGTGGCCAATCTCCAATGATTTTTAATAAAGCAAATTTATCTCTGCAGACAAACTGGTTTAGCATGAAGCACAAACAAGGAATGTGAAGAGATAGCCTTGGACATCTCTCCCCAACTGTGGATATCTTCCATGTGCTACATGTATATATTTGCATGCAAGAAAACAAAAATTTTCACAAATTTTATTTTTTTCTATCATCATTGGAACAAGCTCAAACAGCTTATTCCAATAGGGGTATGGGAAGATCATGTATATTTTTGAGACAGAAATGTGAATATATAAATAATGGTGTTTTTTTGTGAATGATGCTGGAGAATTTTGCGTAAAGATATGGTAAATGGTTTGTTCTAGATACAGAATGATGCAAAAGTATTTAAATTTGATTAGGCAAGTTGTTCTATAATGCATTTAAAAATTGAAGTAACTGTTTTTTTGCTGACGAACTTTTAGATGTGTTTGTCTGTATTTGTGTGTGTGTGTGTGTGTGTGTGTTTGTGTGTGTGTGTGTGGGGGGGGGGGGGGGGGGTAAGAGTGTTCTTGCAAACAAAATTCCTGAATAAATGGAAAATTTTATTTTTTGTGTGAAAGACATAGTGCGTGAATGTTGATTGGAACAAGCTTAGAGAGCTCATTTTAATGTGAAGTCATAAAGCTGTGTTTTACGTACGAAATTCTGGAATAACTAAAAAAATTGCTTTTTTGACTCAAAAAGCATGGTGTGCGACCTCTCATTGGAATGAGCTCAAAAAGCTCATTACAATGGGGTATTTACAAGCGATAAGTACATGTATGTTTAAGAGACAAAAATTAAAATTTGAATAGTGATTTCTGCGAAGAATGCTGACAAGTTTTGGCAGTTATGCTAGTAAAAAGGTAAGATATGCAAAGTGGTTGTTTTTTAGAGGCGACATTTAATTAAGGGGAATTAACCCTTGATTACTGAGGTAACTTCTAAAAGTACTGAAATTTCATGAAGCAATGTGAATAACAGACAACAGTTGCCTAAAAATTTCATGAATAACTAAAATTTTTATTCCTTTGTCTCGAAAACATGGCATATGACCTTTGTTGGAATGAGCTGAATGCGTGTGTTCCAATGAGGGGTCATAAAATTTGAACGAAGATTTGTGTGAATAATGCATTAGTACTGCTAGATTTGGGTAAACGGTTCACCCTGGATACCACCCCTTCTATAGTAGATCTTTTCTGCAAATTTTGTCTAAGATTCTATCAACTTTACAAATAAATACGTTCATGAATCACAATCAGATCCACCCTACAATCTTGCATACCAAATATCAAAAGATTCTGCCTGCTGGATCTGGAGAAGAAGATTTTTTAAGAAATATGCCTGAAATGCACTAAGTTAAAATTTGGGCTCCTATACGGAGCCCAAATATAAACCCAGGGGGCCGATTTGAACAAACTTGAATCAGATCCACCCCACAATGTTGCTTACCAAATATGAAAAGATTCTGAAGCTGGATCTGGAGAAGAAGATTTTTTAAGAAATTTGCCTGAAATGCACTAAGTTCGAGTTCGGGCTTCTATAGTAAGCCCAAATATGTATCCAGGGGGCCGATTTGAACAAACTTGAATCAGATCTACCCCGCAAGATTGCATACCAAATATCAAAAGATTCTGCCTGCTGGATCTGGAGAAGAAGATTTTTGAAGAAATTTGCCTGAAATGCACTAAATTCGAATTCGAGCTCCTATAGTGAGCCCAAATATGAATCTAGGGAGCCGATTTGAACAAACTTGAATCAGATCCACCCTACAATGTTGCATACCAAATATCAAAAGATTCTGCCTGCTGGATCTGGAGAAGAAGATTTTCAAAGAAATTTGCCTGAAATGCAGTAAGTTCAAATTTGGGCTCCTATATTGAGCCCAAATATAAACCCAGGGGGCCGATTTGAACAAACTTGAATCAGATCCACCCCACAATGTTGCATACCAAATATCAAAAGATTCTGCCTACTGGATCTGGAGAAGAAGATTTTTTAAGAAATTTGCCTGAAATGCACTAAGTTCGAAATCGGGCTCCTATACTGAGCCCAAATATGAACCCAGGGGGCCGATTTGAACAAACTTGAATCAGATCCACCCTACAATGTTGCATACCAAATATCAAAAGATTCTGCCTGCTGGATCTGGAGAAGAAGATTTTTTAATGTTTTTCCCATTGCCTACAGTGTTAAAAAGTGCTGACTCAGCACTTTTTCAAAGTCCCGAAACTGTACCCTATGATAAAACCGATGGCAATTTTTTTTTACCAATCCTTTCTGTTGGTCCTAAGGAAGCTGCACACCAAATAAAAATTCTCAGTGCCGTGCAGTTTTGGAGATATGGGCGTTTTAAATTTTTTCTATTTTTAGCTCCTGCAGTTCCCACGGGGCTGCGGGAAAAAAATTTTTTGCATAAATCAAGTACTCATGACCCAATAAGCCCTCACATAAAATTTGGTTCAAATCAGCCTCTCGGTTTGGAAAATAGAAATTTTGGGCGGGGCAAAAAATTTTGCCCCTCTCATAACAACGCCAAGTATAGCCCCACAAACTTCTCTTGAACAAATCTGAGTCTACACCTCAAAAGGAAGCTGCACACCAAATATCAAGTCTCTGCTACTGCTGGTTCATGAGAAGAAGATTTACAAAGATTTTGGTGCCCCTTGGGGGCGTGGCACCACCCAGGAGGAGGGGCAACTTCATTTGAACAAATCTGAATTGGCATTAGGTAATAAACATTTAGCCAACATTTGAATAAAATTGGGCTAGTGGTTTAGGAGGAGAAGTCGATAATGTAAAGTTAACGCCGGACGACGACGACGACGGACGACGACGGACGACGACGGACGACGATGGACGACGGACGGAAAGTGATTAGTAAAGCTCCCCTTGAGCTTCGCTCAGGTGAGCTAAAAATATTAATTTTTAAATTGTGTTTTTTAGGTAAAGGAACAATAAAAGTTAATATGAGTTAAACTGCAGTGTATTTGGCCGTTTTATGACCCATGTCAGTCTTGTGGCAGTGTTGCTGGAACTGGATGGTAAAATGGTTTATAACAGTCATGCAATGCAATTTCATGAACATACAAGTCTTGTGACAGATTACAAAAAAATGAAGTACCGGTACTCTATTTAAAAACCATTACTGTAAAACGTGTGTTGGGTGTTACAGTACAGCCGCCAGGAACTGGTCACTTTCCATGGGTGGGTAATATTTCCACAGACGCAATAATATTAGATTCTAAACACTAATTATAAGAGTAATCATCAAAAGTTTAATTAATGAAGAAGCGGATACAAAGCCCACACTTGGATTATGAACAGTCCAGGGTGGCTGTGTTATAAATAATTTAAACAGCATGGGAAAATATATCACAAGTTCATCTTTGTAGGCAACATTATCACTTTCTTCGACGCTTCTGAAAGAACATGGTCTGTGAGCAGTCCAGCCGTAACTGTCGTGTACTAAACATAGACAAAGCAACTCCTAAAAATGATAACACAAGAGCTCCTCTTACAGCCCAGTCAGATTTCTTGCCCGTCGCTTCATCCTAAAAATGCAAAATAAAATAAAAATTTCCTTTAGATTTTTTTATCTAGAAAATATTCATCATTAATTTGACTTTTATTGATGGTCAGCCATATTTTATTTTGCATTCCTTAATGTGAATGAGATGTAAATGTAAGGCAAATACCATCAAGTTAAGCAGTAAAAATCAAAAAGGAATTCTTTTTTAATCTGCATTTTTGATAACTACATATTTTTCTCTATTCAAACAAGCCTTATTACTTTTAATAAGGAATGAAAAAAAAAAAAATAACACACTCTTCACTCTGTTGCAAACAAAATTTTATTATATGATCTGACCCTACTTCCAGTTTTTAAACCCATTCATTAACAAGAATATTCCTCATATTGCACCAAGTTAAAATTCCAGTCCCAGTAAGGGGCCTAAACATTAAACCAGTCCTGGAAATGAGACGGAGGCGAGTGCAATTACTCCCATCAGCACCCGTTCTATTTTCTGGCAGCTAAAAAATGCACTTGTTGAAAAATACTAAGCACTAATATACTGTGAGGGCATATAAATGTGTGTTGTTTTGAGAAAGCAGCACTTTGCGGCCAGTGGCAAGTTACTGTCATAATTCAGCAATTCCTTATGCATTTAACCTTTTGAACTCTAGTGGTATCTTCCATGCCATTTCAATGGCAGCAATTAGAAGAATTGATATTAATTATTTGGGGTAGACCAATGAATATTTTCTACATGCAGCCTTGGGGCTGCACGCTGAAAATACTGATTGGTCTATCCCACACATTTACTGAACAGCCATCCTATTTAATGACGTTATGACGTATCATGTTCTTGGCTGGAAAAGCGGCCGCTCGGGTTCAAAGGGTTAAGGTTTCTGGTGTTTGGTGACAGTATTCCCTCGAAAATTCATATACTAACATTTTACGGGTGCAATTTACTCTCGTCTCTGATTTCGTGGGAGCTTAACTGGTAGAGTGCTGAATTATTTTTGGCCATCAAAATTTGTTCACATGTCTTTGCCTTGTTACAATTTATGGGAGAGTGCCTAGAGGCACTCTCCCATAAATTGTAACAAGACAAGTCCCTACAGACTAAATAATATTACTTCAAAGATAATACGAAGCACATCCATTGAATATGAAGCCTTCATGTTGCAGAACCTTCACCTCAGAGTAAAGCCCAAAAATGGGCTTCCAGCACTCTACCAGTTAAAACTGCACCCATCAATTTTGTTCATTTTCAGAATATTAAATGAGGGACTTCATTTGAACAACCTTGAATCTGGCCCCACATAAAGATGCTGTATATCAAATACTGTAGGGCTGTCATGATTTTTTAATTTAGGAATCAATTAATCTTCTCAAATAATCGATAATAATTGATTAATCGTACCTAGATGACCCCCTTCTCCCTCTCTCTTTGAAGTCGTTAAAACAAGTTAAAGTCAGTTGACCTACCTAAGTAAACAACAAAGACAATCATTTTGCGAAAAATGTGATTGTCAGCTGGACTCTTGGGATCGTTTTCTTGCATGGTTCACATTGCACATTTTATGTATTAACCCAGGTGATTAACCTAACAAGTGTGTCACTGGTGGCATGTAAAACATTGCATAAAACAATCACAAAACGCTAACAAGTAACAAGTTCTGGGTGAAAAAAGCCTAAATTTGCAGCTGGTTTCCTCCACGACAACCAATGCCTCACAGATAATATATACTGGGAAATATTTCTGGTCAAGGAGAAAACAAACTCAAAGAAGTTTTGTAACTCCAAAGGTGGCTACGTATTGTGTTGCAGTAACTCAATTCGATGTTGTCTTGCTGCTCTTGTGGTCATAACTGTTTGACAGACAAATAATTGAACTGGGTTTGCAACCCTGATTATTTAGTCAGAACAGACAAGGGAAATTCTGAGGGGGCAACAATTTTTCCTAGAAAAAGCTGTGCTCAGAAAACCATACTTTCAGTTTCTGTATTCTTTCTCATATACTACATTTTGTAGGTGCATGTTCTGACATTATACAAATAGGACGGATACACCACAAGATTGACAGATAATACGGTCGCCATTTGTGCTGCAGATCAAATCCAGTCGAACTTGGAAACAAGTGTTACTGTGTGTGTGTGTGTGTGTTTGTGTCGGGGGGGGGGGGGGGGGGGGGATTGGGGGTTGGGGGTTGGAGTTATGTCTTTGTTTAAATGATTGTGTTTTAATATTTTAGTTACACAGGTGAAAGAACTTTATCGGTATTTCAAAGATGAGTGTTCTAACTTTCGAAGGAAGAAGATCACAGACACACTGTCGCAACTTCACAAGTGCCAACTGGTCTTGATTATTACACTGACGGTTTAAAAGTTCAGAACATCAAAGCTTTGAATATACCTGAAAGACAATTGCTTCTAACGGCTTCTTGAGGTTTAACATCGACTTTCTTAACCCTTTACCTTTAGAAACAATAGTTTTTTCATCAAATTTTCTTTATATTATTAAAATCTGAAGCGGGGAAACATTTACCGATTATTCGACAACGAAAAGTTAAAAAATTTATAGTAATTTATATATTTTTTATACTTACCAATGACCCAGACATAGCTAGTGCTAACTCTTAAAATATAGGGCCAAACACAAATTTTGCCCCCCAATCCCCAAAATTTGCATCTAAAACTAAAGAAAACATGTCCTGAAAGACCCTCCACACTTTGCCCCTACTGCGCATGCGCAGTGTCAAGGACGTTCCGAAATTGGCGCCATTAATCATTCTAATAACCAGTGCCTGGTAAGCGCTATGTACTCAGCGGGGAGGCAAGAGTTCCCAACTCCTGGGAGGGCCATCCCCGTCTGGGTCATTGGTAAGTATAAAAAATATCTAAATTACTATAAATTTTTTAACATTTTTATACTGTACCAATGACCCAGACATAGCTGAATAGTAAAAAGGCTGGAGGGCCAAGGACATAGAGCAAAATGGAATACGCTCAATAAAATAAAATAGAGTCATCCCCTGTAGGGAAAAAGAAGTAATAGGCCTTACATGTATCTTTCTTATTTATGATAAATTAGAAAGATACCACACCTTCCAAAATTGAGCTTCATACATCCATGTACTCTATTAATATCTAGTATAATCCTTATACTCATAATTTTTAAAGTAAGCCAATAAATAAAGTGAGTCTAGAGAACAGAGACTCTTTATACTCCTTAAAAGTGTCTGAGGATTGTATAATAATGTCCGTTGACACGTGCTATATTCAAAAGCTATACTTTAAAAACTAAGACCTGAATGAATTTTTAGAACATAAACTTCTCACTAAACAACCATCCCAATAACAGCTCAGAATTACTAACTCCGGAGGAGGTATCCCCTTGTTTTCATAGTAAAACAGGTGACCCAAGGGAACACCCTCCCCCCCCCTTTTTTCTTGCCCTGGGTCAAATAGCCCAGAGCGAAGAGGGCAGCAGAACGGAGACACTGCCGAAACAGACAGCCTACCTAGCTATAGTAGCAACTGTAAAGTGAATGACATTCTGAGCAGTAGATAAAAGACCTAACAATAGAGGCCTCCAGAAATGGACTCGATATTTCTGAGACAAAATTCATGAATGTGGATGGCTGAGTGCAATGAGCGGCCTTCAAAAATCTATAATAGCGACACTATTAATGTAAGCCCAAGAAGTAGAAGAACTCTTACTTCATGAGCCAAAATCTTAAGCACAACTGCTAAGTCAATGATATACCATAAGCAGTACCGATAGTTAATAGAAACCATTAACAATAAAATGGAGCGTAACGCCCTTCTACTAGGCATCAAAGACAGAAGAAGCTTACGCCCACAGTAATAAACAGATATCTGTTTATAAATACATAAACTGTACCCGGCAAGAGTAAAGGCCTATGCCCATACGAAGACGGAAGGACCTTAAAATAATAGGTTCCGGATAATAGGAGCCTAACTCTCATGCAAAAATTCAACCTAAATAGTAACGGAAGCAGTGATTCCGAAACTACGAAAGTGAAAATCATCCATCGATAGTGCATGAAACTCACTGACTCTACAGTAAAAGAGAAACCAACAGAATTACTGTCTAAAAGGTCAGAATTTGAAAACTACTGTTTCCAGAGGCTCAAATGATTACTTAGCTAAATAAGAACCGAAGTTAAAATCCATATAGGAATTTAATCTAAAGATTCTAAGTCTATTTATCAAAAAGTTACTAACTGACTTAGATAAAGAGACAAAAGACTCAATTGTAAACTATCGTAGAGTGCATAGGTATGAGGTAACATAAACCTATAACCTAAATAATAACAGGCTGCAGTAGATCTTGTGAAACAAGTATACTAAAAAATTGCAATGAGTAGTATGGAGGGATCAACAATATGAACATAATGATCCCTACACCACGACGGAAGAGCCTCCACTTTAGCCGCATAGAATAGCGAAGAAGAGGATCTCCTATAGTAAGAAATCGCATCCAAAGCTCGTCCAGTACAGTGCTTACAATGCAATACGGACCACACAACGGAATACATGAAGGTTGCGACCTTGCGGGTTGTGATAAAGATGACACGATTTACCCAGTGAAAAAAGATCCTCACATAGAGGAAGATTTCACGTTAAGACTCACAGTAGACAAGAGAGTAAATTACCCATGATCTCTGTGAAGATAGAGATGCTATCAACAGAAATGTATTGTGGTTGTTTATCTTAGCAATACCTGCTGAAACAACAGCGCCGGAGGATACGCGCATCCTATCATTCCGTCCTATAGATCAATAGAGCATTAACCACATTAGCTCAGAGATCTGGACAAGCCAACACATACGTCTGCAATTGATTAGCAAGCTGTGTCGTAAATAAATCATCATTGGGCGCTACCATAGATAGCAAATCTGATTGAATACTTGTTTGTTGAGAGTCCATTCTGACAGCAACAAGCGACCCGTAAGAGAACGGGAGTCCGGTAAAACAATCAGACGACCCGGAATATGACGGACCAAAACAGAACTTGGTGTACTATAACCAACAGACGGATTCTTTCCATTAAATTGAATAACGGAAACGAAAGAGTGCCTCCCTGGTTCCGGAGATACGCCACTACTGTCGAATTAAAGGACAGGATTTGGGCATGCGTTTCTGAATAATGTTCATGCAATGACATAAAGCAAGCCTAAAAAACATTATTCCGCGGAAGAAAACTGATTGCTAAGAGACTGCGGAACCCAAAGACCCTGGCACTTCGAATACGTAGGGATCAGTATTATATCCCAATCTGTTTGACTGGCAACCGTCATAACAGTCACACTCGGGTCCGGCAACTGCGGTGGCACTCTCTGAGTCAACCACCGAATGTTTGCCCCAGTCTGAATCTCTTGTAACACTAGATAGACAAGAGAACGTGTAAATCGAGCAATTCATGGATTGCCGAAAAGTTGCCGTCGAAGAGAAGCTCCTCCGAGAACGAAGCGACTCTGAGAGAGTTCTTAACCTTACTATCCACGCATGTGGATGTAGCTAGGGCTGCGTCACGTCTAACCAACTCCAATCAGCCACTGAAGGGCGGAGTTATACGTGAACAAACTACTGCCCTCAAAAGAAATTACATTGAGAATAATATCCCGTAAATCTTTTCTTGAAGACGTAATGATAACGCCTCAGTAAGGCGGATTACGTATGATAAAGCATCTAAGTTAAGTCTACTATACATCATGTCGTTTCCAACATTGAAATTGGAAAAGACATAAACGGTGAAAAAGAATATATGCAGTCTTTAACCACACCGTCTAGACGCATATGAACTCTCGGTATGCCCTGCTCTGCCAAAATAAACTATTCGTATAAATGATAAAATGGCAGAAATGAGCAACGCGGACAAGAAACTAAACTATCATGCTTGGTAGCAGGCTTGTATATATATATATATAGCGTCGAAAAATAAAACACATGTTGTAATGACAATATTGGACTGCGTCGGTAAGTCAGGGACAATGTCCCTGAACCGATCGAAAAATCCGAGTCCAATGACGCTATAAGTCTCTTATCCAAGATCGCAGCAATGAAGTCCGAAATAACAATCACTGGAAGATAATGCCAGAAGATATGAAAGGCAGCTTCCGATACTACTAAAGGGAAAACTCGAAATCTTTCGAATCCCTTTCGCCATCCTGTCGGACCCTATAAAGCGTTCGGTCGTCCGCACCTGATGCAACCGCGGACCGCACCGACCCAGCGCCGTCGGATAATTCCTGATTCGACCGAGAAACTGTCAATTGCTGGGATGCTGCGAAACAACTGTGCTAACTCGGATAGCACGTCCGTCACTGAGGCCTGAGGAGAAGGGGTCTTATGATGCATTGCCGCTGGAAGCTCCGTGATCGTTACCCCGTGCATACTACCAATATGCGAGCGAACGGAGTGTATAGGCCTCGTGTCCCTTGGCTACCGGATGGCGCGACCTATTCGCCGTGGAATCACTGAATGACGAAACTGATCGGATACTCGAGGTCACGTAGCCAATGTGCGGTCGTGTGCCCTGCTGTGAGGATAAGGAAACATTAAGGACAGTCTCTCGGACTGTCAATATAACGGAGCGTCCCGACCGACGGACATATGCTCCGAATGTAAAATATCTGAACCACAACATGCGGTCCCCTATGTTGTTGGACAAGAGAGGGACCTCTCTCGCTCACAGCCCGGACAGACCTGGACAAGCCAGGAACCGGACTAACAGGCTTCCTCCGATCTGTCCTCAATCTGCTGTCACTGGGTGAGTACTAAAGTAATTAAAGTGCTCGCATCACCCAAATCTCCTTCCTAGACCGCAACGGACGAACCCGGCAGCCGAACCATTCGATGAATGTACGCTACACCGG
The DNA here is from genome assembly GCA_031216915.1 of Pictodentalium vernedei. NCBI lineage: Eukaryota > Metazoa > Mollusca > Scaphopoda > Dentaliida > Dentaliidae > Pictodentalium > Pictodentalium vernedei. The sequence goes on from CM062289.1 coordinate 152,912,128, forward strand.
GTGAGCTAGCGAATGTCACTCCGTAGGCGATAGACATATTCCATGAGCACTTATTGCCGCTAGCTCTTCATTAACTATGACGACAGAGGCACACTTTTGAAAGACATCTCCATAACTCTGCGAACAAGAAACCAGAAATGCTTGGTTATAGCAAGCATAAAATAATAATATATAATATAATAAATAATAATAATATATATAGCGTCGTTCAATAATTCGAAAGTTTGTGTGACATTATTGGACTATGTCGGAACTGAGGGACGATGTCCCTGAACCGAACCAAAAATTTCTAAGTCCACCGACGCTATCAGTTTCTTATCCGGCATCGCAGCATTCTGGTCCGACGAAAGAAGCTGTGGAAGACCAAGTCAGATGACATACACAACAGCATATGTTGTTCCGAAAGGGAAAGCTCGAAATCCTCCAAATCCCTTTCGGTATCCCGTCGGACCGGATGAAACTTTCGGACGTCCGTACCCGCTTCCGCGGAGCGTCCCGACCCAGCATCGTCGGATAAAATATATGCGACAGATTCAGTTGATGCTGGGATGCTGCGATAAACTGTGCTATTAAGGAAAGCATGTCCGTTCCCGAGGCCTGTGCAGTAGCGGTCTTACGATGCATTGCCGCCAGACGTTGACTCCCGCACACTTCCTATGCGAACGTCCGGAGTCTGCAGGCCTCATGTCCCTGGCTACCGGATGGTGTGACCTGGTCGCCGAAGAATCCTTGATCGGCGAAGCTGGTAATATATCGGCGGTCACGCAGCCAAGGTGCGGTCGTGTGCGCTGACGAGAAGAGGAAGCCTTAGCAGTCTCCGCGGACTGCCTATAGAACGGAGCGTCCCGAGCGACGGACGTATGCTCCGCTTGCGACACATTTTGTACCACAACATCTGGGGCCAGATGTTGTTAAACGAGAGAGGGGCCTCTCTCGCTTGCCGTCCGGATGGACCGGAACGAGCTATGAACCGGACTAAAAGGCTTCCTCCGTTCTCCCTCAGATCCGCCGTCACTGGGTGTGCATTAGGTTAATTTATAGTGCTCACATCACCCCAAAATTCCTTCTAGACCGCAACGGACGAACCCGGCTGCCGAACCATTCGGTGAATGGACGCTACACCAGGCGAGCTAGCGGACGTCAAAGGCCGTCGAACCTACTAGGGTCCTCTTAGGCAATTGGCGTATTTACATGAGCACTTTTCTGCTAGCCCTTCATTAATTGTGACGACGGAGGCACACTGTTGGAAGACATCACAGATACATCACCCTAATCTTGATCGTCTGAAATAGAAATTGATAAAGTAGAGTGACCCTGCGGGGAAAGGACCGGAGTGTCCAAATCCCCAATAACATACCGTGACATACGCTTCCCATATTATCATCGAAATCATACGATACAGAACAGGAGTTAATGCGAGTACACTGACCACATATAGAATGATTATAAAGTCAGAGGAAGACTTCCTCTTAATACAATTGATCAATATCCTTTCAATGTGAAAAGAAAACAAGTCCTGGTACTCGCACTAACCCCTGGCAATCAAAATACATAATAATAATATGATCCATTAATATAGAAAAAATAATTGAAATCAAAATATTTTGAAAAAATATTTTTTCAGAACAGCCCAAGTTTCTGAAAAGTAACGTTGAGCCCCAATGGATCCAAGCCTAAGTGTGGACAAAAATTTTAAAAATATTTTAAACAATTTATTCAACACTTACGAACAATAATAATGTATCTAGTTATGATTAAAATAACATCAAGATATTATTTTCCAGAAATCCCCCCCTCACACAGAGGGCTGTTGTAAATGTAAACAATGAGTGTAAAAACACTAAAATGAGACTCCAGGCACCCAGGCCCGAAATCAGTTACCAAAAATACACTATCTGATGCAAAACAGAGACTTCCAGGGAAGAAACTGCAGAACATCAGATGGTAGATGCAGAACACAACGCCTAACCACCCGTAGGTGAAGACGTAAACATGGGGAAAAGAACAGAATTCATTCTGTTATTCAGCTAAAACTCCCAAGAAAATTTAGTAATAATAATTACCAAAACTATGCCAAAAGCATGGGAGAATAGCAAGGGGGGACTTAAAGGACACGGAGAGAGGAAAACACTTAAAAAACAGTGTAACTAAATAATCAGAATGACAACAAAATGGCTGCTGCCTCGAAAATAGGTAACTTAACATAATTTCATTAAAAAATTTTAAGTTACAGCCCTGATAATATTCTGTCACACATTTTTTTCCTCTCCTCCTTCTCTATCCTCCTTAGAATCACCATTTCACTAATATTTATGTGTCTGGCATCATTTAAACTGAGATTTATAAGCACAAAGATCAGTCAGATGTTAACTGATGAAGGGCCAAACTTAGAATGATTAAAGGCGCCAATTTCGGAACGTCCTTGACACTGCGCATGCGCAGTAGGGGCGAAGTGTGGAGGGCCTTTCAGGACATGTTTTCTTTGGTTTTAGATGCAAATTTTGGGGATTGGGGGGCAAAATTTGTGTTTGGCCCTATATTTTAAGAGTTAGCACCAGCTATGTCTGGGTCATTGGTACAGTATAAAAATATCTATTTCACCGTGACCGATCGATAATCGATTAATCGTGACAGCCCTAAAATGCTGTATATCAAACATTGAAAGATTCTGACTGGTGGATCTGAAGAAGATTTTTAAAGATTATTCCTCATATTACACTTAGTTAAAATTTGGGCTCTCACAGACAGCCCAATTATTAACCAATTGGCTTGTTTTGAACAAACTTTAATCCGACCCCGTAAGGATTTTGTATACCATATATTAAAAGATTCTGACTAGTGTTTCTGCAAATGAGTTTTAAAGATTAGTCCTCATATTGGATTAAGTTAAAGTTAAAATTTGAACCCCAATTGGGAGCCGAAATATTAACCCAGGGACATGGTTTGAACAAACTAGAATCTGACCCCCCTCAGGATAGTGTATACCATATATCAAAATATTCTGGTTGGGAGTTCATGAGAAGATTTCTAAAGAATATTCCTCACACTGCACCTAAAAAATATTCCTATTATTGAACAAAGTTAAAATTTGGGCTCCATTAGAGAGCCCAAATACTAATTAAGGAACTTGATTTGAACAAATTTTAATCTGACCCCTGTAAAGATGCTGTACCCTAAACATCATATTTGGACTGGTGTATCTGAAGAAGATGATTTTTAAAGATTATTTTCCATATTGCGATAAGATGAAATTTGGGCTCCTACAGCGGGCCAAATTATAAACTGATGGTCATGATTTGAATAAACTTCAATACAACTCGTGTAAGGATTCAGTATACCATACATCAACAGATTCTGACTTGTGGTTCTGGATGAGAAGAGTTTTAAAGATTATTCCTCATATTGGAGTACGTTAAAATTTGGGCTCCAACAGGGAACCTAAATATTAACACAGGAACTTGGTTTGAACAAATGTAGATTAGACCTCTCTAAGGATGCTGTGAACTAAAGATCAAAGGATTCTGACCAGTGGATCTGAAGAAGATCTGTAAAGATTATTCTTTATATTGCACAAAGTGAAAAGTCAGGCTCCCATAGGGAGCCTAAATATTAGCTGGGGTTCTTTATTTGAACAAACTTGAATCTGACCTCTGTAATGAGGTTGTATACCAAATATCAAAAGACTCTGACTGGTGGATCTGAGGAAGAATATTTTTTTAAAGATTACTCCCCATATTGCACAAAGTTAAAATAAGTTCCATATATTAAAAGATTCTGACAAGTGGTTCTGGAAAAGAAGATTTTAAAAGATTATTTCTCATACTGGACAAAGTTAAATTCAGGCTCCAATAGGGAGCCCAAATATTAACCTAGGGAACTGATTTTTAAAAACTTAAATCTGATTCCAATGAGGATGACATATACCAACTATCAAAAGATTCTAATGAGGGTTTGTGCACTAAGTTAACATTCAGGCCCCCATAAGGAGCCCAAATATTAACTGGACCTGATTTGAACAAATGTGAATTTGATCCTTGCAATGCTGTTGTATACCAAATATTAGAAGATTATGACAGAAGAAGATTTTGTAAAGAGATCTGATACTGAACCAAGTTAAAATTCGAGCTCCAGTGCCGAGCCCAAATATGAACCAAGGGGCTTAATTTTAACAGACTGCATCTGACCCCACTTTGGATGCTGTATACCAAATACCAAACGATTCTGATTAGTGTTTCTGGAGATGATTTTTTTTTAATTTATGCAAATATGCTGACTCGGCATATTTTTTATTCCATCTACAGTGCACTATGGCTCAACGAATTGAAATTTTACCACTCCATTCTACCGGTCCTAAGGATGCTTCATACCAAATAACAAATCTCTGTTCTGTGCTGTTTGGGATCTATTTTTAGCTGCTGGAGTTCCCATGGGGATGCTGGAGTTCCCATAGGGATGCAGGAATTTATTTTTGCATGAACCATGTACTTATGACTCAACAGCGCAACATGATACCAAATTTGGTTCAAATCAGCTCATCAGTTCAAAAATATAAATTTTGGGCAGGGTAAAAAATCTTGCCCTCTCATTACGATGGCAAATATTGCTCCATGAACTGCATTTGAACAAACTTGATTCTATCCCTCAAAAGGAAGCACAGTACCTGGTTCATGAGATTTTTTTAAAATTTGGGAGCAGGTCATCTCTAAGTCAGAATGCACTGTAACTCGGGTTTAGAAAATCCAATCAAACTGAAAACTACACTTGCACACGTTCTCATGATGGTTAACTTATGTGCCAAGTTTGAAAAAAATTGGACAACATAATATCATTATGGCTGAGAAATACTCCAGACAAAAATCAATCCAACCAGAGGGCCGATGGATGGACAACCCTTTTACATAATACAACCATTTTTTCAAACAAGCGCATAAAAATGAGTTGCGTATTGTTATCAAAACAGTCATCTGACACTTTGCTGATTTTGCTTCACTAATTTCTTTTCGCTAATTTATATACAATTGGCAGTATTGGACTGTATGAAAATTTGTAGGCGTGTTTTATCCATAATTCTTGACAAATGACAGCTGAAGTTACAAGTGCGGTATACTATGCGCTGCACATGTGTAATAAATTTCCTTTTTTTTACAACAGTAATGGGGTTACAAAAGATCACTGAACAATGATTTGTTTTACTTTGGTAATAAAATAACAAAAAGAGTGAGAATGTTGGGCAAAAAAGATAATATAGTACCGTATTTCAAAACAAAGACGATCCCAGCATTAAAATTTTAGCCCAAGGGAAGCTTAAATGATCCCCAAGAATTGTCCCCATGATCATGAGGGAGTGAGACAGGTCCATATAACATGAGCATACTGCCAAAATCCTGGGAGTTAACAGGTCTGAAATTTGGGTGCGATTGTTATATCATTTGCGGCTTTGGGTGAATGCAGTGTGATTCGCCTAATTTCGATTCGTGTTGAAAATTCTGAACAAACAGAAACAGACTCATCAGATGATAAAAATCTGTAAAGTGAGTGACTGACCAACCATCCATGACTGAACTATAATTCAAGTTGTCTTGTCTTTGTTTTACATCAGGGAGAGAAAAACCAAATCACAAAAGCAATTGTGAGATCTGTGCACATGTTACTAAAGGTTGGGGAAGACTGAACCATCCATAAAGGAAATATGGATCTACTGTCTTTGATTTACAGCCAAGAAATCCCCCCTCTCCCACCCCACCAACCCCAGTGTTAACTGTGAAGGCACAAACACCTGTGACCAAAATCTGGTCACAATCGGACCATACACCTAAGAGGAGATACAGAGCAAACACATATTGTCACATTTTGGGGGAAAATGGCAATGTTTGTTCTCCTTTGTTTCACTGCAGGGCCATAAAATCCAAAATGGCAGTGCCAAATATGATGTCCACATACAGATGTGCAAAGTTTGGTGACGATCAGACCACCTGGGAGAAGATGTTAAACAAGAGGCCTGCATTGCCAAGCACTGCTAATCCGCTCGCACCCCCTCCCACCCCCAATTGGGAAGGGGAGCATAGGTGGGTTTTTCCCCACATAAAATCGCTCTAAATCTGGCCAAACCCATCTTGGGGCAAAAAAACTTTTTTGTGGCCTAACTGACCAGACAGGGGGAGAGGAGTTGGGGGTGGGGGGCTGGGGGAGGGGGGTGTGGTGTCATAGGAGTAAATTTTTTTTCTGCATGTAATCACACTAAATCCTTCAAAATGCATTTTTGAGCAAAGAAAAAAAAGCCTAATTTGGGGGGGTCATAGGAGTAAAAAAAGATTTCCGCATGTAAGCACTCTAAACCCTTCAAAATGCATTTTGGAGCAAAGAAAATGAAAGTGTCAATGACACTGTAGGTCAATTGTTTAAGACATGTACATGTATAGTATGTGACACAGCAATGACAAACATCTAGGTAATGACCTGATAACAAAGGTACATGTAAAGTATTGTAACAGTCTGTACATAAATACTGACCATAGCCTGTAACAAATGCGTAGGTAAAGTATTGTAAAGGTGGGCGACAGTTAGATGCTAAACTAGAAAGGAAATCTTTGAGCTCCAGGGTGGGTCTTACTGAACCCAAAAATATTTGTTCTCATAGAACAGTCATAACAAAGGCACCCAAAAACATTTGTTCCTGTCACAAGGTGATAACAAAGGTACCCCAAGAAGTTTCGTGAAGATCAGTTTATAAATACAGACTCTAGCCCAAGCCGTATTGACATGTGCACTTACTGTGTATAAGTAGCACTGAACAAATCAAAGTTCATCTAATTTGCATAATTTCTGCACGAGAAAAAAACCTGTATTATATGTGATGTATTCCATGTTACTAAACATTCCTACAAAATTTATTCAAATCAGAACTTTCATTCAGAAGTTCTGTACAAAAAACTGATTGCACTAATTTTGGTACAAAAAGGTTGCTGGTGACCATCTTGAATTTTGGACCACACCCAAAAACACTCGTCCGATGGTGATAACAAAGGTACCCAAGAAGTTTCGTAAAGATTGGTTCATTAATACAGCCTCTAGCCTGAGCCATATAGAAGTTGTGTACAAAAAACTGATTGGACCTAATTTCGGTACAAAATGGCCACTGGCAGCCATCTTGGACCCAGAAACACTCGTTTTTATCCCAAAGCGATAACAAAGGTACCCAAGAAGTTTCGTGAAGATCAGTTCATAAATACAGACTTTAGCCCGAGCCGTATTGACATGTGCACTTACTGTTTATAAGTAGCACTGAACAAAAAGTTCATCTAAATTGCATAATTTTTGCACGAGAAAAAAACCTGTATTATATGTGATGTATTCCATGTTACTAAACATTCATACAGAAATTTATTCAAATCAGAACTTTCATACAAAAGTTCTGTACAAAAAACTGATTGCACCAATTTTGGTACAAAATGGCTGCCGGCAGCCATCCTGAATTTCGGACTACACCCAAAAACACTCGTTCTCGTGTCACGCTGATAACAAAGGTACCCAAGAAGTTTTGTAAAGATCGGTTCATAAATATGGCCTCTAGCCCGAGCCGTGTGTACAGCGCAACGGATGGACAGACGGACGGATGACAGGCCATGGCAATACCTCAAATTTTGAGCTAAAAATTGCCTAATTGGCACCAGAGAGGGGGTTTATAGGAGTCAATTGTTTTCCGCATGTAGTCACTCTAAAGCCTTCATCATGCATTTTGGAGCAAAGAACAAAAAATTGCCTAATTGGCACTGGGGGGGGGGGGGGGGGGGGGGTGGGTGGGGAGGCAGTAACTCTAACAATTTTCATTGGATAATGTTGGTCATCAAACTTGAGATATTGAGGTAGACATTGTCCCCAAAGTGTTATATACCCCAAAAAATACTTCAAGCCTTGCATGTAATCCAGTATACACCAATCCTCTTCGCAATTGGAGGTATAATTATGATTCAGTCAGGCATCATACTTTATTTGCATCACTCCAGGAATGACAGCAACCCTCCATTTCAGGTTGCTAATTGCATGTCTGGCTGCTGATCATTTCCGCCAGATCACTAAACTGTAATTTCAAAATCACGACGTATGTTACTATGTTGGCCTTCTGTGGGATAGTAGAACCTAATTTTGCACAGCCCATTGCTTTCTGCAGCATTATAATTTTGTCCAAGGCTGGATAAAACCTGTTACCGAGACAAGATGAAAAGGGGCATAAAGGGTATGTATGAATCAAGAGTGGTTTTCCATGATCTGAAACAATGCATTCCCATTGTTTAACAGTTATTCTTGTTAGTTATGTTACCAGAATGTGATGCTTGTGTAAAAGATGCGGGAGTATTTTGTACTGGACTATTTAACCCTTTACCTAATGAATCGGAGGTATCCGGTCATGTAAATTACAAATTAAGAAGTCAAAAAACAAATTTTACAAAAATGTCAACAAAACCATTTCATGTGATCCTTCATTGAGCTCGTTCCAATGATGGATCACATGTTACGGTTCTGTTGAATTTTTGGTAAAATTTGAAAAAAATATAATTAAAACCATAAATTTGGAAAATGTGGGGTACAGGGTTAAATATCATCATGATTGTACATCCCAATTCAACTTTCATGGGTACATTTTGTAGCAATGAAACTTCAGGAGAGAACACCTACCCTCAGACTCCCTTCACAAGCCATTCACGTGGCCTGGAAGTGCCAGGTTGCTTTGTAATATAATTCCCATACTTCATGTGAGATTCATTTCATGAGAATGTAAAATGATTTGCCCAAAACTTTGTGAAAACTGGACACTGTATTAACCCTTTACCTAACCTGAAAAGCAGACGACACTTGCAAAAATAATTCTTGAATAACTAATTTTTTTCATTTTCATTGTCTCAAAAACATAGGTTATGACCCCTTGTTGGAACAAGCTCGTCGAGCTCGTTCCAACATGGGGTCATAACCTATGTTTTTGAGACAAAAAATGAAAAAAATACTGAAAATTAATTGGCGATTTTTTAGAATAGTGCTGGCCGGTTTTGACCGTCACGTTAGGTAAAGGGTTAACATTATTCAAGGATTCTCAAAATTCATTGCACCCAATTCTTATAATGAAAGTCTATAAATACCTCAGAAAATCGAAATATTGAGTTTGAATTGTTTCTGGAGCGTAAACTCCTTGTGAAGACTTGGCTTAAACTTGTACTCATTCTTGGAGATCAAGCAGATTACAAATGTTTCAGGTGAGATGATCTGAAAGCAACAAACAGAAAACATTAACACCAAGTGTTCATCAAATCAAAATCAGGCTTTGAAAGTGTCAGCATGCATTGTAAATAGAGATTGGCGGTTTTCAAATTTCTTGTCAGTTTCGGTTTCATTCAAAGAGTCGGGTTTTCGGTTTCGGTTTTTATTGTACAAGCATAACAATATATTGCATTTGCATGTAAGAAGATGTATTTGGCGCCAGTCTGTGTCAATGGGACTCCCTTTCTAGTTCAACTCACCTGTGTAATATCCTATATCAGTACTCTGATTTCCTGAGCACAATGTATTTGCATAAATTATCTCAAGAGTTTCAAGTTTGAGAACAATGATTTTTGCCTCGAGTCTGTTGCAAAATTAGCCCCCCTCCCCAAATACCTGTGTTAGGGTAACCCTAGACACCCTAAAATATTATGCCGACCATAAAAATTTTATCGAGTAAAAGTCGCTCATAAGCCTCATATAGGTCATTGTAATCCGAAATTTCCATCCAACTTCAACTGTGATTTTGACCCTGGCTTTGGAGTTCATGGTTTCAAAATTACATTTAAAAATAAATATATTTGCCAATAATAAATGTGGAACAAGTGACAAGTTTCAGTTCAGCAAAGGAAATCGCATTTGAGAAGCAGATGAATGTTTAAAACACGATGCGTAAGAAGTAATTTTGTTACCTATTTTCGCGTTAAATGCCATGCTCGAATGCAATACCAATTACTGCAGCTGTTCTGAAAATGGGGTATCGTGACTCTGAAGTTTGAAAATAGGTTAATTTTAGGTTGTTTATCTCTTTATTCTGAGAATTGAAGACCGGATTAGAGTTTTTCAGCACTGAAGTTGAAAACCGCGACGACGGTTTTCTGTAATTGTTTCGGTCTCAGTTTTGGTTTTGATTATAAAACCGAAACCGAACCGAATTTACGGTTAACCCTTTACCTAATGTAACGGCCACAACCGGTCAGCACTAATCTGAAAAATCGCTAATTAATTTTCATTATATTTTAATTTTTTGTCTCTAAAACATAGGTTATGACCCCTCATTGGAACGAGCTCGTCGAGCTCGTTCCAATGAGGGTTCATAACCTATGTTTTTGAGACAAAAAATGAAAATAATAGTTACTCAAGAATTTTTTTTGCAAGTGTCGTCAGCTTTTCATGTTAGGTAAAGGGTTAACCGCCCATCTCTAATTCTAACAAATCAGGGTGTACTGCTTGGGCCACACAAAATAAATTGATTCCCAGGCAATTTTTTTTCTTATCAGTGAGGAAGGGAAGGTTTTATTTTTATTTATTTTTCTTGAATATAATGAGAATGGATTGAGAGGCTTTCCTTGTCTTTCCTGACACAGAATATACAGAAAGTGCATAATTATACAAATTAACTCATTTAATTTAAATTTAACAGCCTAATTCCAACTTTGAACACTATTTACTGCAGATGAATAGCTAGCTGGCCCAGCATGATGTCTCTGGGGAAGCTTGCAAGTTACATTGTAAGTGCCTTGGCAGTCATTTTAAGGCAACTCATGGCTGCCCATAAAGGCAGCCAAGACTTGTGTAGAAACAATTGCAAAGCTACATAATACTCTTGTGTACATGTATCTTTATTAATTTTGTGGAATTTGTCCACCCTGTATGCACCTTATTTGGGCCTGTATGTTTATTAAAATTGCCCTTCCAGCGGGTGGGAGATCTTCAGATCAGTAAATCTTCACTAGATGATGTGATATTCATTTGTTTAACACAGTACATGTATATTCATTGCTGTAATCATGATGCATGAACACCTCGTCCCCTGAGTTCCAATGTGTTCTATGCGCCAGTAGGCATATAGAACACATTGGAATTCAGGGGATGACCTATCAGTTTTCTTCAATAAAACTAACTGCGATACTGGAAAATAAGTTGGCTTTTAGATAAAACAAGAGCTCACGTATCACTGAAGCAATACAATGTCCCATACCGGACAATGAGCATTAATAATTATACAAATGTTATAACCTGGATGTGATCAGCACGAATTCCTGGATGTTGAAGCGTTTCCAAAAAAGTCTGAAAAACTGATATTTTGGCGCATTTCCGTATTTCCAAAAGCCATAACTCACACAAGAATAATGCAATCAGCATGAAACACAAACTTGATCTGTAAGTCATTGTTCTATAGTAGGTTACCAAGAATGAAATCATTCAGTTGAAGCATTTCCAAAAAAAGTCCAGAAAACTAAAGTGTCTGTGTGACTGACAGACTGATGGATGGACAGAGTGCAAATAAAACTTGATCTGTAAGTCATCGTTCTATACCAAAAATGAAATCATTCCATTGAAGCGTTTCCAAAAAAAGTCCAGAAAACTGATATTTTGACACTTTTCCATATTTCCAAGGGCCATGACTCACACAAGAATAATGCAATCAGCATGAAACTCAAACTTGATCTGTAAGTCATCGTTCTCTAGTAGGTTACAAAAAATGAAATCATTCAGTTGAAGCAATTCCAAAAAAAAAAAAGTCTGGAAAACTAAAGTGTCACTGACAGACTGACAGATTGATGGACTGACAGACTGACGGATGGACAGAGTGCAATCCTATAGTCCCCTACCGGCATCTAATTAACTAGCATTACTCCCCCCCCCCCCCCCCCCCCCCAATGGATTTCCACCATGTACTAATATTTGGGCTTGTACATTTATTTAATTTTGATAAATGTTCCACTCTGTACCTTTATTCCTACCTGTACTTTTATTTGGAACACAATAGTAGACTATCTTTAGTTATGCCCTTCAGATGTGAGTTACTGGGTACATGCATCAATCAAGAGAAAACTTGAAGTTTTGAGTTTCCCGATTTTATAGTAATATTGGAAAACACCAAAAAGCAATAAAAACGTCCAATGAAGGGGTTTAATTTCAATAAGGGACTGCCTGAGAATTTATTTATTTATTGGAGTTTAATCCAATTTAATGTTGACAGCAAGGGTCATCTCATGTTGTTTTACGGGTGGAGGAAGCTGGAGTACCTGGAGAGAACCACTGAGTATTGGAGAGCAACTGTTAGACTCCCGAACTCCACACAGGAAGGGTCAACACTAATTGAATACAGGCTCACCATCAGTGTGCAGTATGCCTTAGTACACAGTGTAGGGCCCTGCGAATCGGGTTTTTTAGCTCAAATCAAATCTCGAGCCGAATCACCTCCGTGGTATCAAATCAAGCCAAATCTTGAACCTTGATACGCGTAAAACAAGCATGTTCTGAACTGTTAGATGCATACTACGTTAAACTTTCAGATATAATCTCCTCTGTGGAGTCAGCTGTATGACTGATCAGACCCTTTACCTTCAAGATTCACCAGTCAGGCAGCGTTTTCTGAATGCCCAGCCATTAGAGATGTAGTACAGTGTTAGAACAAGAAAGTTTGCATTATCATTCGACTTCCAATGGTGAGACATAATTGAAGGCTTAGTGTTACCCTTCTAATCCATGATGCGAGATCTGAGATCTCCCTATTTTTGAGATAAAGTAGTCAGATGTGGAGGTACATACAGTTAAAACTGGAAGTCCTGTCACAAAATACGCATAAATAGCAGGTTGATCTGCACGTTAATCTATGCGTTATGACCATAGTAAGGCTATCAAATTCTGTACATATGGCCTGTGCACAAGCAATGTTTCAGCCAATGGACCTCCGGGTAACCCAGAGGACCATTGACAGAAACATTGCCTGCGTTTGCTATGAGTAACTAGGAGAACCTGCCGTGCTTTGGATGCCATTCATATGGCAATTGCGCACAATTCCTACGTGCAATTAAGCCTAGATAACCGCACAGTTCGTGACATGACATCTAGTTTTATCTGTACGCCCCATATGTTAAAATGTTGCACAAATTTATCAATCCCTTCCCATCTGCAAGCGACAATAAATCTGAGCACTGCATTATCGTACTGTTGATGCATCTCTGGCCTAAGATGTGTTGCCTTTCACGGGGCCAATATTGGTTATAACAGCCAGTCGCTTCTCATTGCTAGGACGTAAAACTGCTGAATCGGGAGAGTCTGTCTCGATTTTCCTCTTGACATCATATTTGTTTACCTTTTCTTTAAGCCTGTCAAGAAGTTCTTTATGCTTTCTTTGTAAATGACACCAAAGATGTGATGTAGACCATTCTTTGTACTGCAAAGACTGACATTCCAAGATTTACAGATATACTTCTCCTGGTTCAAATCAAAATATTTCGTACAATTCAAAGGATCCTTGTTATGGTGTGGAAATATTATTGATATTGGTAACAGAAAGAAATCTGAGAATCAGCAACAATAACTATGAATTTAATTATTCTGAAATTTAATTCAAAATGAAAGTGTCAATGACACTGTAGCTCAACTTGACAAATTTGAACTTGGTAAGTTATAAATAAAAAGGCAAAATTGAAGATCATTGGGACCAATGTCAGTTTTTTTGCCAGTGGCAACATTTTTTGACAGAAACCGAAGAAAATCGATAGCTCCCATCTAGAGGCCTCCCCAAACAAGCATGCCAGGTTTCAAAGCAATCCGATCATAAATGTGCCCTGTAGGGTGTACAAAAGGGAAATATTGTGGTCTGACTAGACTAAATTCTAAGAACGTTGGCCGTGGCAACGTTTTGGGACGGAAATGGAAGAAAATCGATAGCTCCCATCTTGAGGTCACCGTAAATAAGCATACCAGATTTCAAAGCAATCTAATCATAAATGGGCCCTGTAGGGTGAGCCAAAGGGAAATATTTTGGTCTGACTAAACTAAGTTCTAAGAATGTTGGCTGTGGCAAAATTTTTTGATGGAAATTGAAGAAAATCGATAGCTTCCATCTAGAGGTCACCCTAAACAAGCATGAAAGGTTTCAAAGCAATCCGATCATAAATGTGCCCTGTAGGGTGTGCCAAAGGGAAATATCGAGTCTTCTGACTAAACCAAGTTCTAAGAACATTGGCCGCGGCAACATTTTTTGATGGAAATTGAAGAAAATCGATAGCTCCCATCTAGAGGTCTCCCCAAACAAGCATACCAGGTTTCAAAGCAATCAAATCATAAATGGGCCCTGTAGGGTGTGCCAAAGGGAATATTGAGGTCTGACTGAACTGAGTTCTACGAACGTTGGCCGTGGCAACATTTTTTGCCGGAAATTGAAGAAAATCGATAGCTCCCATCTAGAGGTCACCCTAAATAAGCATACCAGGTTTCAAAGCAATCAAATCATAAATGTGCCCTGTAGGGTGTGCCAAAGGGAAATATTGTGGTTTGACTAAACTAAGTTCTAAGAACGTTGGCCGCGGCCACATTTTTTGACAGATATTGAAGAAAATCGATAGCTCCCATCTAGACGTCACCCCAAACAAGCATGCCAGGTTTCAAAGCAATCCGATCATAAATGTACCCTGTAGGGTGTGCCAAAGGGAAATATTGAGTCTTCTGACTAAACTAAGTTCTAAGAACGTTGGCCGCGGCAACATTTTTTGACAGAAATTGAAGAAAATCGATAGCTTCCATCTAGAGGTCTCCCCAAACAAGCATACCAGGTTTCAAAGCAATCTGATCGTAAATGTACCCTGTAGGGTGTGCCAAAGGGAAATATTGAGGTCTGACTAAACTAAGTTCTACGAACGTTGGCCGTGGCAACATTTTTTGCCGGAAATTGAAGAAAATCGATAGCTCCCATCTAGAGGTCACCCTAAATAAGCGTATTGGGTTTCAAAGCAATCAAATCATAAATGTGCCCTGTAGGGTGTACCAAAGGGAAATATTGCAGTTTGACTAAAGTAAGTTCTAAGAACGTTGGCCGCGGCAACATTTTTTGACGAAAATTGAAGAAAATCGATAGCTCCTATCTAGAGGTCACCCCAAACAAGCATACGAAGTTTCAAAGTAATCTGATAATAAATGCGACCTGTGAGGTGTGCCAAAGAAAATTGTGGACGTACGTACTAACGTACTAACGTACGTACGTACGTACGTACGTACGCCGACGGACGAGAAGTGATGGCAATAGCTCAGCTTGACTTTGTCAAGTTGAGCTAAAAATTGATATTAAAAAAATGATACAAAGATCTTTTACACTAATTGGTTTACAGAAAATAAAAACAGTGGTACTTATCAATTATTGAATTAGTCCAAAATACAGTTTGACAGAATCCAGTAATCCAGTGGTGAAGAAATTTGTGAAGATATTTTCCAGCTCGTAGTATTAAATCAAAGAATGTGTCTTCAGAAACAGTATCCCAGATATTTGTAATAAAATGTTCACTTAGAAATTTCAGCAGTCTCCAATAAAATATAATAGAATGCTCTGCAAAATTCAAATGGAGTAAAAATCCAAGAAGTATTGGCGCCACAGGTAATTTCCAAATAATCCAGTAGAATCCTGGCTTTTCACAAAATAAAATTATTCTGTTTCACAGAAAGTATAAATTCTCTTTTCCAAGACGAATAGATCCTCTTCAAAATTCTCTTTTGGAATCAATCTTCCAAATTTACAAAGAAGCACTGCTTCTATATCAAGAGGGATGTTACATCCCATCGCTCACCTACATTCGCGCTTGATAATGTCGTTCCAATGTAACATGCCTAATAGTAATATTTAGTTAACATAAATCATTAACTAGGCATCAAATGATTAATGTGGTTTATGTGATGGCTTTGGAAAGTCTATATTTCTGCATTTATTATATATCAATTCAACATAGAATCATTGGATATAAAAGCATTTTTTTCTTTTAGAAATTTATGATTAAGAATATGAATCATGAGGCCAGATAGTAAATCATAAATAAGAATTAGGAAAGGCTTTCATAAATTTATTTTTTACAAAATAAAAATACATCAGATCAAAAAAAAATAAAATAGGAGGTGCAAAATGGCATTATGTAATAAAGAATCACTGAAATTGTAACTGAAGTACATTCATTGGTTAAAGAGGAGTTGCGGAAAAACATTCGTTCAAGAAAGTGACTGTAAGTCCCAACAAAAATACATCACATCAACAATTAAAATAAGCCTTAATGTTACTAGTAACAAGTATGAGAAAGTATTAAATAAAAAAAAAAAGTTAAAAAAAATTTTTTTTAAAGAAAGTGAATATAAGTCCCAAAAATCCCCCTCAAATTCCTCAAATATGCATGTAATGATGGTGCAATGTAGTTCAGTAACCCATGTGTACAATATCAATTGCCTGGAAAGACACATAGAAACAGAACTCACCTTAACACAAACTTTTAGAACTTAAAACTGAGTAAGTCAGAGAAAAACGTGAACATTGTGACTGAAAAAAAAGAGAAGAAATCAGTTAAATTTCTGCATACAGTAGGGTTAATACCTAAAGTAGTTATTGAAATGAGAAAATAAACAGTAACGAGAGGTGAAGGCACCACAATCTGCACAAAAGCTGACTTTAACGCAAATTCTTACAACACCTAAACGCTAATTCTTACAACAAGTTTTGGCAGAAAATTGGCCTCACATTCCTCAAATATGCAAGTAATGAGGGTTAAATATTACTGCAATGGAGTTCAGTAACCCAAGTGTAGAATATTAATCGCCTGGAAAGACACATAGAAACACAACTCACCTAAACACAAAGTTTACAAAGTTTTACAACTTAAAATTTACAAAGTCCGAGAAAAACATGAAAATTTTGACTGAAAAAAAAGAAAATTTCCGTTAAATTTCTGCATACAGTAGGGTTAATACCTACAGTTGTTACTGAAATATGAAAATCAACAGCAATGAGAAGTTAAAGCAGCACAATGTGCACAAAAGCTAACTTTAACGCAAATTCTTACTACACCTAAACGCAAATTCTTACAAGTTTTGGCAGAAAATTTTAGATGAAATTTTGAAAAAAGTCGTAGTATCAGGGTTAAATACTGTTCTGATAGTCCCCTACAACCTGCATATGCAATATCAAAGGCCTGAGCCCACTGATCTTTGAGAAATTAACCTTAATATTAAATCTTACAATATTAGACACGCCGGACGCCGACGGTGACGCCCGAGGTCATGACAATAGCTCACCACTTCAATAGAAGTAGGTCAGCTAATAAATGCACTGTTCTGAAACAATAATAATCTCCAATGGAAACAACTGAAGTGAGTCTTTCTGAAATGGCTTTCTAAAAATGAGATTCTGAATTCCGTTGACAAACCTTTACATATGTAGTACCCAGATAGAATGTCCTAGAAGAATGTCCAAAGTTCTGTTTTCTATCAGTTTCTAGGTGATTCTGTCATAATTTAAGTAAAAAGGTCCTTGACCTACTTAAACAATCAACAGCTATATGTACAATAGATTAGTTTAACAAAGATGTAAACAAAGGTTACTCAGTGCAAATGAGTCAGACTAGTCAGAAAATGCAGAAAAATATCAATCTCGTAGAATTATCAACTGAGGATATATCAATCTCAATATAATATGGGGGGCTACAACAACCCTAACATATCTTCACCGTGCCTCCCGTGTGGGCAATCAGGATTAAGTGCTTTGCCCAAGGACACAACAAGTTTCTCCTGGCAGGGATCAAACCTTGGTCCTCTCGGCTTGAAGGATCAAAATATGGGTTTTTTTGGACTGGACCTTTAAATTCCCCCAAATCAGAGATAGTAAAGACTGTGCCCAATTGGCCATATAGTGGAAACTGTGCACAAATTGAGGAAAATGTATCCAACTTATGCAGTGCTCAAACACATTTTGACAAGTTTTGCAGTGTTTCATCCATAATTTGGTCATGTTCCCAAACTATGCAAAATAGTTTCGTGCGTACATGTGGCTGTCAAAAGAAAGAAAACAACAGATGAGTCCCTTTTAAACAAGAGTACCACCAAGTGGGGCTTCAAACACCGGTTATATATCACTTGGTGGGAGGCCATGGATGTGCAAGCTGATTCCATGTGTTGAAATCTTGACCGTGACTTTTGTAGGTTGGTCGTGAATTTTGTACAGGCCACATCACCTAATGGTGGTCCATATGTTGTGGACAGGACAGAATAATAAAGGAATAATGGGAAATCAATTTTTGTTGCCGTTATTTTCAGCTATGGATAATGACTCAGGGTTCATACAAAAATTTGCTCACAAAGTTCAAGGGTTTTTCAAGGGTTTTTCAAGGAGGGCTTCTTTTTTTTTCAAGAGATAAATATACTATTCAACTTGTTGTATGAGTTCTAAAAATCTAAGATTCATGTAACACGGATCTGACTTTGGAAGTCAGGAAGTACTGGTACCCAAAGTGTGATCTGTGTTACAGTAATCTTGGTAAAACGTTTCATACTTTTTTATGTTTTTTTTTAACTGAGCGACACGAGCGCAACAAACAAGTAAAAGGCGAGTACACATATTTACAATGCCCAGGAAATAGCTTGGTATTCAAGGGTTTTTCAAGAGATTTCTGAAAGTTCAAGGGTTTCTCAAGGGCTACTTTCAAAATCCAGGGTTTTTCAAGAAAAAACTCATTTTCAAGGGTTTTTTAAGAGCTGTATGAACCCTGTGACTAGTAACTAACTTCCGGTTCTGTGAATTTTTTGCATTGGTAATGATTGGCAAAATAGATAAAAACAATTGATTCACTAACTCAGCATACTGGTCAGGCACACAGAGGTTAAAATATGTTCTGGAATGTGTTAGACATGAATAAACACACCTTCGTAAAGTCGGGACATCATCCACCATATAAGCATGCATAAACAAGAGGTCAGTCCTGTGGGACCTGAGGTGCTCACCTGACAAATTTGTTTAGGATGTTGTATACCAAATATCGAAAGATTCTGACTGGTGGTTCTGGAGAAGAAAATATTTAAAGAAAATTCCCATATTGCATTGCGTTAAAGTTCAAGCTCTTGTATTGAGTCCAAACCTGAACTCCAGGACTTCATTTAAACAAACTTGAATCTGACTTCCTTAAGGATTTATTTATTTATTTATTAGAGTTGTAACGACTCTTTCAACAGTCAGGGGCACCTCGTGTCGGACAGTTTTGCGGGTGGAGGAAGCCGGAGTACTCTGAGAGCACCACCAGGCAATGGTGAGCAACTGTCAGATTCCTCAATGTACTAACTCCACACAAGCAGGGTTAGCATTGGTTGAAGAGAAGTGTACCATCAACGCGCAGTATGCCTTAGTACACAACACCAACTTGCCCCCACGTGGGCAATTGGGATTATTAACTGTCTTGCCCAAGGACACAACGCGGTTGAGGCAGGTGGGATTCGAACAGAGGACCTCTCAGCTTGCAGTCTGCATCTCTACCTACTGAGCCTAGTGATGAACCGATAATTGCAATCAGCAATCGGAACCGGTCGGTTATGGGGAATCGGCCGATTATGACAACCGGCAGTTTCCGGTTATTCTATATTTAACACTGACCATTAAAAATCCCTTTGATATCAGGCCATTCCAATATAGTTTCCCAATTAAAAACGTGTGTAGTGCACAGCAGAAAATTTAAGGATTAGCAGAGTCGAGATATTATGGAATTTACCAACCGCAATCAGTGCGAGAAACTGCCCCACCTAAGGATGCTGTATACCCCAAACCCAAAGATTCTAGCAGGTGGTTCTGGAGAAATGGATTTTTAAAAAATATTCTACATTTTACACGGAGGTAATTTGGGATTTTAACAACACTTTCGACAGCCAGGGGCACCTCGTGTCGAACAGTTTTAAAGGAGGAAGCCAGAGTACCTGGAGAGACCCACCGAGCAATGGTGAGTAACCATTAAGACTCCCCAACGTATTAACTCCACACAAGCAGGCTTAGCATTGGTTGAAGACAAGTGCACCATCCACGTGTAGTGAGCGCTAGTACACAATACCACTGTGCCCCCCCCTCCCCACCCCCCCCCCCCCCCCCCCACACACACATGGGCAATTGGAATTAAGTGTCTTGTCCAAGGACACAAGATGGTTGTCACAGGTGGGATTCAAACTGAGGACCTCTCAGTTTGCAGTCTGCATCTCTACCTACTGAGTCACTGCACTCCCCCTCCTCAAGGATGCTTTATACCAAATATCAACATATTTTAACTGGTGTATCTGAAGACAATTTTTAAAGATTCTTCGTTATACTACCTGTACACTAAGTTAAAAATTGTCCTCCAACAGGGAGCCCAAATATTAAATCGGGGGACTTGATATGAACAAACTTGAATCTGACCCCCACTTAAGGATGCTATATACCCCAAACCCAAATATTCCAGCAGGTAGTTCTGGAGAAATAGATTTTTAAAGAATATTCCACATTTTACTCTAAGGTAAGATTTAGGCTCCCATGGGGGATCAAATATTAACAGCGGACATGATCTGTACTCGAGTGAATCTGACTCACCTTAGGATCGGGTATAACAAACTCGAACTACCACTGAAGGTGTTAATATCATCACTTCCGGCTTACTATACTACTAAAAGTTTGCTAAGCACCAAGTATATCCAACTACCTGTTTTACGTTTTAGTTGAAATATTGTAATGAAAAGTGCATATATTTTTTATTTAATTATATTTTGTTTGTGTTTCACATTATTTTTTAGCTTTTGAATACGATAACCATGAAAAATCGATATTATTGGTAAAAGAGGAGATTTTTCAATATGCCAAAAAGTTGACGGCGCGAACTGGTATGGGTTCAATTACTTCAATATCGAGTATGAGACTCATTACTGTTAATTACAGCTTGACAATGCCTTCTCATGTTCCCAATCAGGTTCCTGGTGGTCCTTTGTGAGATGCTATGCTGTTCCATTCTTGGACCAGCATGGCACCAGGCTCCTGGACACTTCTTGGCTGGACTGGATCGGCTGAAATTGTAAGCTGCAACTCATTCCAGGCATGTTCGATTAGACTGAGGTCAGGGGATCTGGCTCAATCCCCTCCCTCTGTCAGCACTCCCCGACAGCATGGGCAACATGAGGACGGGCATTATCTTCCATCAGAATGAATCTACCACCCACTGCACCTGCATACAATCTGACGTGGACATCCAGGATCTCATCAATATACCGCTGTGCAGTCAATGTACCACGTTCAAGGACACAGAGTTCTGTATGTCCATCCCTGCTGATGCCGCCCCCAAACCATGCTTGACCCTGCATCATAGCGGTCATGCTCACCAATGTTGGCTGCATGGAAGCACTCTCCTGGTCTTCTCCATACCCTAGAACACCTATCTGTGTGGTCTAGGCAGTACCTTGACTCATCTGTAAAAAGGACAGGTCGCAATCTTCTCTGGCCTATCCAACGTGGCCCATGGCCCATTCATATCATGCTTGGCGGTGGTTTTGGGACAGCAGAAGGCGAATACGTGGACTTCTCGATCAGAGATAACCTTCGTGTAACCTTGTCCGGATAGTCTGCGTTGAAACATTTACCCCGGGTGCATTCTGAAGGTCACTGCAAAGCTAGGTTGCTGTGGCAAAAGCGGTTCCTATGGGCCTGAATTATCAAAAAACGGTCTTCAGCTGCAGATGTTGTCCTGTCTCTGCCACCACCATGCCATCTTATTGGTGTGCCATACTGCTGAAATCTTGCCCAGACTCTGGTGATCACCATATGGTGCACACCAAGGGCTTCACCAACCTTGCTCCACCATCCCTACAGCCCGCCACATTTCTGCTTCAGACAAATGTCTTCTTACATTTGCATTTGTCATATTCAATCATTAAATCACAGGGGTTTGTGTTGAAATGAAGACTGAATACCTTATGCATGCCATGTACATGTAGATAGTACACGAAAACATCATGAAAATCAAGGGGTACATGCTTTCCATGACTGTCACGAAAAGTCTGCCTGACAAGATAGCTAATGTAAACACTGGGGACCATCTCAATGCATCCCTCAATCATATCCACAAAAAATATCGCAAAAAAATCACAAGCAAATTTCACAATGATGTGTCAAATATTTGGTGCTTAGCAAACTTTGAGTAGTATATAATGCACCTCTGTCGAGCTTGAAAAAACAAAAATAAATCCAAGTTCATGGGAAACAACTTGGTTAAAATTGCCGCAGATCAAAAATGTTGGAATATACATATGCCCATTCATTAGTCATATCTGAGAAGTTTGATCAAAATTGGTTCATTAATGACGGAGGTGTTCCACACACAAAAATCTTGTGAACAAATCTATATCACATCTTCTCAGTTGAAGGGGAGATAACCTGGTAAAAATCGCGACAGATGGGATATTTGGAAATATGCGCATGTTCACTCAATAGTGACCATGTTTAAGAAGATTCATCAAAATCGGTTCAATAATGTAGGAGTTGCGCATAGAAGAATCTCATTGAAAATCCATAATAAATCTAAGTTCAGGGGAAAAAAACTGGCTAAAATTGTTGCAGACGAAAAATTTTACATTACGCGCATGTTCACTTGCTAGTCATAATGTTTGAGACTGCTGATCAAAATTGGTTAATAAATATAGTTTGCATGCACAAAAATCTTGAATACAAATCTATATCAAATCTTCTAAGATGAAGGGTAGATAACCTAGTAAGAATCATCACAGATGGAAAATGTGGAAATATGCAAATGTGGAAATATGCGCATGTTCACTCATTAGTCACCATGTTTAAGAAGTTTCATCAAAATCTGTTCAATAATGTAGGCGTTGCACACATAAGAATATCATTTGAAAATCCATAATGAAACTAAGTTCAGGGGAGATAACCTGGTTAAAATTGCCACAAATGAAAATTTTTAGAACAAGCATAAGTTCAGTTGCTGGTCATTATGTTCAAAATTGCTTAAAACATGTTGGAGTTGTTACATGTACAAAAATCTCATATACAAATCTATATTAAATCTTCTAAGTTGAAGGGGAGATAACCTAGTAAAAATCATCATAGAAGGAAATATGGAAAATATGGAAATATGCGCACTCATGCTTTCCTAAGGATGGTGTATACTGTATATCAAATGACTTTGATTGGAGGTTTGTGAGAGGATGATTTTTTAATATTCCTCATCTTGCACCAAATTAAAATTGGGATCCAGTAGGGAGCCCAAATATTAATTGAGGAACTTGATTTGAACAATTATGAATCTGAGCCCCATAAGGGTGATGTAAACTACATACCGTACTGACTCGCATTGAAGCCCAGGGGGCGCTTGCTGTGGATAAATTTCAAAGTGGGGGGGGGGGGGGGGGGGGGGGGGGGGAGGGGGGGGGGGGCTTTGGGACGAGTAATAGTGCTTGCAAATCATGTTAAGTATCCACTGGGTATGTTACGTTTCCAAGGTTGGGCGGTTAAAACCGCCCCCGGTTTTAACCGGCGGTTTTAACCGGTTTTAACCGCCCCGGTCAATACTCCCTCAAGTGGTCAATACTGGTCAATACTGGTCAATTGAAATTTTGTAAAAGACAATCAAGTAGTTTTAGTAAAAGAATGTCATATAATATTTGAAAAAACATTTTTTTTATTTATCTCAGTGGTATTTTTATATTAAAGTTGCTATTTATATGAAATATGAAAGAAATTGTATTGTATGTAAATCCTAATAAGGCTGAAAACTTAGTGGTCAATACTTGATACTGGTCTATTTAAATATTTTAAAATATTAAAAAGGTGGATAAAATTTTTAAAGTTTATGGAATAGTATTTGTGCATGTATCACAAATGTCATTTTTACAGGTAAATTACAGGTATCACACAGGTACATGTAAGTACATGACAATTAATTAAACACCTGGATGACAGATGGTCAATTAGAGATTTGATTGTTAAAACAACACCCCTTCAGTACAAGGAAAAGGGGTAATAAAAAAGTGGCTTTAATCCATTGTAATGTGATAATTTATAATTAAGGTAATAAAAACTTTTATAAGTTCTTTCATGTACTAGGTTGTCTAGACAAATTTTAGTCCAAATGCAGGAAATGGATTGTCCTCATGGATATACTCTTCATGGCTTCTTATATGTAGGGTTTCTTTATTTTTCTTTTATAATGAAGTCCAAAACCAACACTTTCATTCTCAGTTTTACACTGCTATTGAAAACGTCACTCAAAGAAAATTCACTGTTCACCAAGATGAAACCTAAAGATCCCATTTGGAACTTTTACAACTTAGGTGATTCCAGTAAAACAACTGCAACATGTAAAGACTGTAATGCTGTAGTCAGTGCCAAAGTACTCAGACTGAGGGCCCACAGAGAGAAATGTCCAGCATCAGCTAGACCTGTCAAGAGACCATTTGCAGATGTTGAGCAACATGATCCAGCACCAACCAGTACACCAGAGCCTGTAGCTAAGAAGCCTAAGCAGTCAAGCATGACCACATACAGTTTTAGCACAGACCATAAGATTCCCCACTTATTTAATAATCATTCTCTTGTATTATCATTGATTTTGTACTATAAACTTCTTAATGAATAAAATAATACTATTTTGATATCATTTGTATGTACATGTAACCTCTTTTGTCCCTCTACAATAATAGATTTATGATTTATAAAGTTCAATTGGTCAATAATCCAATCGACCAGTATTGACCAGTATTGACCGGTTAAAACCAGTATTGACCACTGGTCTGGTCAATACTAGTATTGACCGGTTTTTTGCCAACCTTGTACGTTTCTTTGGAAACCGCCCACCAATTTTATACAATTTGCTTTAAAAATTCCCATAATTATCTTGTACATACATTTCATTTTCAGATTTCGGGTTTTAATCCTCAATTTAATGAATAAAACAAACAGAAAACCATGCGGTGTTGTTTTCATTTTTTTTGTACAGGTAATTCTCGAAGCCAGAAATGGACGTAAGTATGTCAATCAACACTGCAAACCACCCTCTTGAAAACAAGACAAACATAGTCTGTTTAAAAACAGCTGTTTTTTTTAATATGTACATTTATTATGAATAAAACAAAATATAGCTTCACACAAAATCAATAAAAAAAATCACAATATGAAGACCAGATAAAATTTACACAGTGGAATATGAATAACAAAATAGTTGCCGCCCTTGGCAACATTCAAAAAATTGATTTTACACTGAAAGTCATAACTTCACATGTTGCAGAGCATGATGAAATGATAAATGAGCATGTTTTATTGAACCAATAAGTCATAAATCATATCCCTGGTTATATTGTTATATAATTCTCAAATACCAGAGTGAAAATTATTTTTTATTTTTAATTACCACTTTCTCATTAATTTCTGAACACCCATTTTGGGCTCGGGACAAGTCGCCGTTGGACAGCGAGTTGTCCCGATTTTTACGGCGAGTTGTCCCGGGTTTTTTTTTTTCATAAAATGTAATTTAATCTTAATTTAATCTATTGAAATACTGTTAATTTTATCATTTACTTACCTGTAGAGTATTTTTACAAATAAATCCAAGCTCCGTGAAATGAAAAAAAAAACAGAATTAAATCCACTTAAATACATGTTTTATGAAAGTACCAAAGTTGAACTAAACTGTTCATTACAACATTTTCAGAAAAATGAGATTGCAGAAAATAAAATCGTCAGCTTTCACATTGTTTTTTTTTTACAAAGAGTGTCTTAACATTGGTATTGTTTTGAGTAACTTGTTGTGTTCTCGATTGTCGGTTGCTACAGAAGGCAGATTACTGAAAAGTTAGGCCTAAGCGAGTTGTGTGTTGTAATTACAGTGTGTTTTTAGAATGTTGTTTTTATCACTGATATAAAGTGATTGATTTTTAATTGTCGGCTACTACAGTATTGTTTCTTTAATGATTTTGTTTTGGTTGGGTGATGGCTTCTCAATTATCCATGACCACAGTTATCACAGAGTATGGCAACAGTTGGTACATCGGAATCGACGGCTTCAGATATTCTCCAAGATGAGCCAATGAATGTATCAGACGATGACCAGATTGATCAGCAGAATGTTGAAATTCTACAACAATTGATGGAAGAAACTACACAGACCCACGATGCCTCTACAGTATTAGCTTTGAGCGATACTTTTGACCTTCCGCATAGAAACAATGACAACCCGCAAGAAGCAATGGAAATGTCAATGGGGGATCGAGATCTACCCGAGGATAATGAACTGCCCACAGATTTTACAATCTGGTACAAGATATACAAAATATACGAAGATGGCCCAAAGAATACAGAAATATTGGGATGCCTATTTGTCAGATCCACCTTCATTGTCTACTGCAGCCTTTTTAAAGAAATGTTCAGCTGTCTATATAAAGTAGTTCTACCATAATGGATATCAAACATACATTTGTACTTCAATCTTTATATATTTTTGTATAAATTATATCTTTTGTGAATTATAGTAATTTTCAAATAATATATAATTCTATAAATTTATTTTATATCTGTGAATTCACATGAAAATGGTCTTTTCGGACCACTTTCATGCTGTACCTCTTTGTCTAAGCACGATCTGTAAAGATTAATTTGCTTGAAAATGTATTAATTATTGTCATTGATTTCAACGAATCGTCTGTCATTCTGATTAACCTTATGTTAGTAACTATTATTTTATATGTTATATTATTATATGTTGAATTGAACCTGTCTTGTTATATAAGTCATGAGTATTAATAAAGATAATTTAATCCTCTGCCGCTTGTTACTTATCAGTTACTACTCCTCGGCAACTTGTCCCGACGGCCACTCGTCCCACCTCGGGTATGGTGAGTTGTCCCGTTCCCCCGTTTTCACAATGAGTTGTGCACCGCTCGAAAGTGGCAGTGTTCAATCAGTATCTTTCTGATGATGTTCAACCACTGTGAAAACTATATGTCGTGGACGTGTTTCAGACAACTATTGAAAGCAGCGTGCACACTCATTTGACACAAGTGACAGCTTCCAAAAACGAGGTCAACAAAAAAATAAACACGTCAATTTTGCTTGGGATATATAATTTTTTAATAAAGACTTATTACACTGAACACAGACATAATGTATTACACAAAAGACGAATTTAACAACACAAAAATCTCAACTCCAAAAAATATACATATTACAGTTCTATTTGGTAAGTGCAGTGTTGCCAACTTTCGTCCAATTTGAAACTTGGGGGTGGGCTTTGACTCGAGTAGGGCACCCTGGTTCACAAATCTGAAAAAGCAGGGGGGGGGGCGTAGGGGGGGGCTTAATCACGAATATGGGCTTCGACACAGGTCAGTATGGTATGAAAAAAAATTCTGGTTGGGGGTTCATGAAAAGATGATTTTTAAAGAATATATTCCTCATATTGCAAACGAATATGGATAACCATTTCATGATCATCGTTAATGCACTAATTACCATAATGAACCTCCTCCATTTTACCCAACCATGTATAAACAAACAATAGGTCACCCGCCAAAAAAAGAATCTAAAGTAATAAACAAATTTTTGTTGGGTAACCCACCACCCACAGGCATTTGGTAACCTGTCAACCACAATTACTAAGGTCACCGACTGAAAAAGGCAGATCAGTCACCTGCCAAACGTCAAAATATAAAAGGGGAAGAGCCCTCTCCCCAATTTTGCCTCTGATGAGTACAAATCAGTATGAAACCGGTCAGGCTTGTATTAACAACCAGGGCACATAGCCACAGGAAATAGGCCCTCTTGGACTTTTGTCATTTTATTATACCAATAATATGATTTTGGAGGGTGTTACAGTTTATTAACGGTCCAACAGGAATGATTAACAGCCAGAGGGTCCATTAACAGCCCGAGACTAAGTCGAGGGCTGTAAACAGCCCAAAGGCTGTTAATCATTCCTGGGAGGCCATTAATAAACAGGGATGGCCAACAGATTCTTGTTATTACTATTATTACCACTTCTATAATGGTTAAATTCAAAGGTTCTTCATCAAGTTCACTTGATTGTGACATCCTGAGTTTTTGCAATGACATTTAACCAAAACACGTGTCGTCTGTTTCAACTTTCTAGATAAACAAAACATCATGTGGTCAATCACATGATAGCTTAATTTAAATATTTTTGTTTGCCACGAAAAATTGGCCTTCTCCCGAAATCTACTAATAAAAACCTACCGTAATGAATTAATTACACACTCACCTTGACAATTTGAATGCTTCATCACCGAAGTAATGGGGAAATCACACAAATTTCACATGTTTTTTTAACATTCATTGCAGTTAAGCACGTTTCATCACCTCGGAACCAGTGGCACGTTTGGTATGACGAATTATATAAACTGTAACCAGAGCCGAGGCTGTTAACGAAACATTCAGCCGGAAACAGGCTGTTAACCACGTTAACACACAACTTCTGGTTTGAGCCTGTGCATTATGCCCTTTTACCATAAAAGTAAAATTGTGTTAATATACTAGAGAACGCACGCTAAAGTGGTAATAATGTGAGATAAGTGAAATCATTAACCCTTTACCCAACGAATCGCCTGCATCCGCCCGTGTAATATGCAAATTCAACAGCTGAAAAAATATTATTTTTCGAAATATTTCCACGAGCTCGTTCTAAAGAGGGGTCACGATATGGTTTTGTTGAAATTTTTTTTTTAAAATTTGAAAAACGATATTTAAAATAATAAATTTTGAAATCGTCTGTGTTGGGTAAAGGATTAACCAAAATATTTGTGGTTTTGTTCACATCTTTCATTGACTGCCTATCAGATTGGATTCAATCAACAAATAAGCAATTATTGTTGTAAAATCAGCTCATTCGAATGACGACCTACCTTCCCATAATTGGGAATGGCAGTTGTCATTAACACCAGAAAGGACCCGAAAGTAATGATGCCAAATAAATCAATCAATCAAAAAGGGCATTTTTTATCACTAGTTTATCAATGAAATCACTTGTCAATTTGCCAAGAATATTAAACCACTTTAAATTGATTTATGAGGTATAATTCATTCAAAGTGTTCCAATTACACACTTTTCATTTTTCATTCATGAAGTTGGGTTTGTAGATATATGTACCATGGGTTGGAATTTAGTTTTACTTTTCATTCTTCTCGTGGATGACAAAAAGATTTCTCAGAGTCTGTACTAGAAGGCTTGTAAAATACAGCCATTCCATTGTTTTAAGGCAGTTTATTGTCAAAATTTTGTTCTCTTACTATTGCCATAGCAGACTTTCAGGCAGTGCTATCTATCACATGGCATACATTCCATGGCTAAGTTCAGTTTCCACATGTTCTATCTTTCTTTCCAAATATTGTGGTATATAATATACTGGGGTTATTTCTTTCTAGCCATTTTTGGACTCGAGAGAAAATTTGCTGAAATTTCACCAAAGTTTGGTTGGACATCCCTGCAATGATCACAACAATTTCTAGTGCAGTGATCTGAACTTATGGCTACGCTGTCTATGTTCAGATTCCTCTCATTCAAATCTGCGGTAAATTTCACCATCAAGTTTTAATGGGAACTCAAAACTTGAAAATACAAATATATATCAGGTTTT